>PVJO010013489.1:0-51629 GCA_004026905.1 Hystrix cristata
GGGATAGTAGGGTCCACTTAGGGGCTTGACCCTCACTGAGATCATTGTAAAACCCACATCAGGAGACTCAGGCCACCCAGTGAATTCCCACTGGTTAGACCTAATTCCGGTTCCCACTTTTATTCAAGTTCCAGTAACTGGGTTATTTGTACGGTCCTTATGATCATGCCCTGCTTTGTATGCCAGTTTGTGCCACTCGTCTGTAATCATTCATTTATTTCACGAATATTTTATGAGCTCCATTTGTATTCTTTATCTTAGGGATACAGTGGTACAAAGCACAGACAGTGTCTTCATGGAGACAGAATCATATGGGCAGACAAGAACACAGACGCCAAAGGAAAGCACAATGTAATATGCAATAGACAGGATTATGAAAGCAAAGGACAAACATCAGGGGTGCTGTTTTATTTTATTAATAGCACATGTTTGCGGTACGCGATGTTTAAATTTCTTGTGTGGAGTCGGCACATGAACATAATATGTCTGAATTCCTTTTTTCATCCCCTTTCCCTCTCTTCCCTTTCTGCTCCCTCCACCTCTTGATTCCTTTCCCATCTGACAAAGATCTATCTCCCTACTTCCTATTATCTATCTTTTATATTGCTCTTATAACTTGAGTTTCTCATGTAGAAGAAACAGTGCAACATTTAAGCTTTTGTGCCTGATTTATTTAATTTAACATTATGGTCTCGAGGTGCATCTATTTTCCTACAAATGACTAAAACTTATCTTTCCTTATGGCAGAGTAGTACTCCATTGTGTGCAAATACCACCTTTCTTTATCCATTCATCTATTGATGGACCTATGGATTGGTTCCAAGATTTAGCTATTATAAACTGTGCTACTATAAACATGGGTATGCATACATCACTGTAATATAATGTCTTTTAGTTTTCAGGGAAGATATCAAGCAGGGGAATAGCTGGGTCAAAGAGAATTTCTAATTTCAGTTTTTTGTGGATCTCCATGATGGTTACCATAGTGGTTGCACTAGTTTACATTCCCACCAACAATGTAGAAAAGTTCCTTTTCCCCCTCAGCCTTGCCAGCATTCGGTGTTATTTGATTTCTTGATGATGGCCATTCTTTCTGCGGGCAAAATGGAATCTCAGTGTTGTTTTAATTTGCATTTCTCTAATGGCCGGCGATGTTGAGCATTTCTTACTATAATTTTTGGTTATTTGTACTTCTTCCTCTGTGAAGTGTCTGTTCATTTCTATTTTAGATGAGGAGTATCAGAAAGGGATGGCCATGGGATGTGGCATTGCAGCCAAACATGCACAGTGGAAGAGGGAGACTTGTGCCTGACTAGTGTGGGGGGTGAGAGTGTCCCCAGGTGGAGGTGGCTGTGAGTGCTGAGATGGAGACATGGGTGGTCATTAAAAGCCTGGTAAGGCTGCGGGGCAAGGGGGCAGGGGGAAGGAGGGCAGACATACGACATGAAGTCAGCAAGGGAGCTGGGCTGCATCTACAGCAGAGCTTAGGAGGCCAGAGTAAGCTTGTTGAAGTCCTCGGTCCTGTGTTCTGCCAAGGCCGCCTGGTGTTAATGACCTGTTGACATGGCCTCTGCCATGACCTGAAGATGACGTCCCCTGTGCTCTTGCCCAGCAATCTTGAAGTCAGCTGATCCTGACTGTGAAGCTCTTTCTTCAGGCCTCACCATGCAAGCCAGGGCCAGCAGTTAATAAGGATGAACGTCACCTTGGAGGCTCGTCAGGCATCATACTTTACTCCGAGATTTTTTTCTCCTTCTGTCCCAATGAACCATATTCCACTTCAGCTCAACGCTGGTCCCTGCTGGTGTCTTTTCTTTGCCTCAGTGGGTCTGTGGTAGTGCTGTTTGCCCTGATGATCCCCAGAAGCACTCTGCAAGACAGCTTTGCTAGAATAAAGCAGGAGCCCGTTTAAAGAAGATGGCAATTAGAAAAAAATATTTGAATAATCAATGAGATTTCTTCATTACTGTTGGTGAGTGAAATTGGCCCCAACCAACCTTCCAGGCATATTCCCTGTATGTCTGTCTGTCTGCCTGACACAGTCTCTCTTTCTCTTCCTCTCTCTCTCTTTCTGTCTTGCACACACTTGCACACTCTCTTTCTCTCTAGCACATTTGAAGCCTGTAAACATTTGCATACACTGTTAACCTGTGCCGGGAACGTACATCCTTCCGTCCATCTTCCTTGGACAAACATCTCACCAGACAGCTTCTTCTGAGAAGCCTACTGTTGCCTCCAGGAAATAAGGGGTCATCTGCCAGGCTCCTGTAGCACCTCACCCCTGTCACTTGTATGCTACTCTAATTAACTTATTCTGAGCCTCTGTCCTCTGCTTGAGAGGGTCTGTCTGCCACTAGGGCTGGGAGGGGTGGTTGAGCTCAGTGGGCTGAAGCTTTGCTGTAAACTTTGCTTGGGTTCTGGTCCTGTCTCTCAGTAGCCATTCATCTTGAAGAGGATTATTGAAGTCCTCTGAGCCTTTATTTACTCAACACTGGGTTGGCAATAATGCTCACTATTAACATTGCCTTTAATAAGGAGATAGTAATAACTATCAGTTTGTCTCCTTGCTTATCCTTTCATGCCTCTGTGGAACAATCATGGTGTGTTAAAAATGTATATTCATTCCTCAGATTGTTCACAAGCTTATGATCTATTTCTCTTCACTCCAGTTTCATCTTCAATAACTGCTCAGAAGAGCAAGTGCCATCCCATTTAAATTAGACCTTCCCTCCATTCCAGCTACATTCTGTCCCATTCCATTCAGAGTAGTGGGCAGAAGTCTTTCCAAGATGTTTGAGTTCTGTCTCCTTCTGGGACCAAATAGGGTTACATTCTCGGTTCCTTGCTGTTAGGTGGGACTGTGTGCCTAATTCTGGCCAAAGAGTTGTGAGCAAAAGCAACATCATATATGAAGAGTATTTGATTGTCAATGCAACACCTTCCAGAAATTGAAATTCTTCTGACATGGTAGATGAGAGGAGATTTCCTTATTCTCAAGACTGTAGTAACAGCACAAAGTCTTAAGCTGCTAAGAATTCCGAGATTATTTGTTACTGCAGAATAACCTAATATGAGTGATTATCCCCTTTGTGCTAATAATTATCTATTAGAATGACTGCTCATTATTCCTCAATACCTACGCTTTTCTTTTTTCTGTAATAAGAGAATCCTTATAATTTAGCTAAGAAATGGCTGCAGAAGTATAAAGGCCACATTCTTCAGACCTCTGGCAGGTGACGTAAGCATGAGAAAAACTCTGACGAATGAGATATGAGAAGTGAAGTTTGCCGATCCTGAGCCTCACTGTTAGGGAAAGATGTACTCTTTCTTTCCAGCTGGCGAGAAGGGGGAGATGCTGATTATATTTTTATTTAAGCAGTCAGGAAATGCCCAAAATGTGCCAGAGCAAAAAGAGAAGAACCAGTTTTCTGGACATTATTTCTTACATACAAACTTCTATATGATTAAAAATGAACAATCTTGTATAAGATAATGTTATTTTGGGCTTCGATTATATCAGCCTAACCTATGTTCACAATATTCTAAGTTATCTTGTTCATTTATTTAATTAGTGCCTATTGTCTATTTCCATTTCCTTGGTACACGTATGCATATATATATGCACACACACACACACACCCACACACACACGCACATGCACGCACATACTGTGTTCTGAGAGAACAGGAATTATTCCTTACTCCTTGCCATATCTATAGTTTTCTGAGGTGCCATTCATAGACAAATTCTTTAAAAATATTTGTTGAATAAGTGACTGTAAATGACAAATATAATAATAACTGAATCATTATTATTATTATTAGATCTTGCTCTTCTTTCTATCTGAGAACAAGTTTCTCTATTGTTCATCACATGGATTTGATTATGTGACAATTCCTAAGGCTTCTGACATTTCCTTTGCTTGTAAGAACATCTCGCATTGTCCTTATTTACCGAATTCCATTAAGAACAAATTTGGACTCATGTCAGAGGCTTATAGAATGTGACTGCTACAAGGAACCTTAGTGGTTATGTGGCATAACTTGCATTTTATAAATGTGTGGAAAAAACTCAGAAAGGAGGATTATCTTGCCACTAGTCAAATAAATAACTGGTGAGAAAAAGACCTGAAATTCAGGATTCCTGCTTCTGTCTGATTGTGTTTATTGTCATATTATCAGAAATTCCAGCTCTTCTTGGGTGAGATATTGTTTGATCAGCCTTAATAGATATGAGCAGACTGTATTATGTAGTAGTTCTTACACTGGGCTGCTGTAGTTGCTGTGCGCCTTAGTCACTCACCAGTCACTGGAACACAAGATCAGATACCCACAATTTAAAGGAGGAGAGAGTTACTTGGACTCAAAGTTTCAGTCCTTGTTTGGCAGGCCCTGGTGCAGAAATGATGAAAAGGTCTAGGTGGAGAGAAGCTGCTCACAGCATGGAGGTCGGGAAACAGAGAGAGGGGAGAAGGGAGGGAAGGAGATACACCCTGCTAAGTCTTGCCCCTAGTGACCTGCCTCTTCTGGCAGGCCCCACCTCCTAACAGCAAGTCAGCTACAGCATCACCATGATCCAGTCATCTTCCAAAAGCCCTGCTTTTGAACACATAAGCATTTTGGGGGCCATTCTTGATGTAAACCACAACACTCTATAACACCATCTACATTTTTTTTTAACCTTAGGACTTGTCCATGTTTGGAACCCAAGAAAGCTAAGAGACTAGAAGTTTCCCTGGAGTTGAGATGGATAATTCCTTAGATTTCCACATGACAATGAAGACTTAAAGGTTGAAATTATATTCCTGGTTGCATTTGGTCCATGTAGACACATGAGAGAGAAACTTCAAGGCAGTGGGTAGTTTGGGAATGTAAAGAGGCTCACATTTCTGAAAGTATCCCAGGATAGGCCGGAATGTAGATGACAAAGCTCAGGAACTAGTGGGTTTCAATCAGATCTGCTGCCAAGACTGAGAGAAAACACAATACAACCCAACAAATACAATACACAATAAGAACAAATATAATAAGATCAGGTAAGTGGTCTGAATCTCCTTTCTTTTCTAATTTTATTTCTTGTCCAGTAGAAGTAAAAGCAAAACTAAGAAAAAAAAAAAGAAGAAGAAGAAAGAAAGCCTGACACAGAACAGGTCAGATGTCCAATAAATGTCCTTGAAATCAGGTAATCTGACCCCTTTTAGCTTCATGGAGTTGTCTCTCTTATTCCCACCCATCCCTCCCAGTTATGGGCAGTTATGGGGTTAGATCTCCAGGGTCATCTAATCCCAAAGCTAACCAGAGAAAATTTGGCCAACAAGATCTCTACTGGGGGTTGGGGAGTTAGCTCAGTGGTAAAGTGCTTGCCTTGCAAGCACAAGGCCCTGAGTTCGATCCCCAGCACCAAAAAAAAAAAAAAAAAAAAAAAAAAAAAATCTCTATTAAAACATACTTGTTTGATTAAATGTTCACAGTGCATTTTAACATATTAGCAGTTTTGTTGATGTTCCATGGTAAAAACAAACAAGAACCAGACAAACAAACGGAAAAAAGACCAGAGCAAAGTTTTTGAACTTTTCAATCCCCCATTTTCCTACAATATTTTATCAAAGGACTCTTCTAAAATTTGTATTGCAAACTACAAATATGTCAGTGAGCACTTTGGAAACTCCGTTATAGCTCAGATCCAATATTGTGAGGGCAGAAAAAGTAGAGGCTCAGAGGAGTGAAAATTGTCATTCAAGACATGCACCCAGGTCCTCTGACCCCAAGTCCTGGGGGCTTTACTGCCCGTGAGTGACAGCACAGTCCTAAAGCAGTTTCCAGTGGCCAACATTTCCTTTAACAGCTCCCCTGCCGGTGGATTGCGTTGTAGAAATATGTGACCAAGACAATGTTTTGTGAAATGAATGGATTCACCAACCAGGGGACCAGCCCTGTGCCCTTGCTCATTAGGAGCAATTTGCATGTGGAACATCAGTGTGACAGGCCCAGCCAGGGATTTGTTTAGCTCATTTAGAGTAATAGAGACAAGAGATTAATCACTTGAACACTGATGCGCCTTGCTTCTGCTGCCCCGCCATGCATGCCCACCAAGCTGCACCCAATCTAGACGCCTCCCTGTCTCTGAGCTAGATGCCCCGGCTGTGCTCTGACTTGTATCTTCAGGCTTTGGGGTTTGGCCTGAAGCTCCCGTCAAGACAGAACACAGACCAACCAACCACATGGATTGAAGGAGTCAGAAGTCCATCTCAGTTTTCTTCAAGTCCCCCACAGATTTCTTTATTCTTCATACACGCTGGATTTTCAATGACAAGTAACCTTGAGGCCAGATTTCCTCTAACTTACAGATCCAGGCAATCTATCTGTATTTCCTCTGATTCTTGACCTTTTTTTCTCGAGTGCTGTAGGAATTGTTTAACCAACAACCTTTGCCTTCATCTGTGTTCCAAAATTCCTTACTCTCCCACCGTCTTCGTTTGCCATTCAATCTTTGTTCTCCCTCACCAATCTTTCTCTCTCCTTCTCTCTTCTCTCTCTTTCTCTGTCTCTCATTCTGGTTCTTCTCAGCCATCAACATCTATGCTGTACTCTTCTTTTAGCGCATATATATATATATATATATATATATATATATATATATATATAGAGAGAGAGAGAGAGAGAGAGAGAGAGAGAGAGAGAGAGAGAGGTTAAGATTGCCCAAGGTCACAGATCAGATATAATAATATCAATTAATCAATATCATATTTCCCTCTTGCTACTGATAAAATTCTCTACTCTTCTTTACATATAAACACCTGAGAAAATAGAGCATAGTTTCTATTTCTCACCACATTATTCCATTTTAAATTCACTCCAGGCAAATCCTATTACTCAATCCTAAATTTACCAGCCACCTTCACATTGCCAACTCCAAGGCGCATTCTGAAGTATTCTGTTTACCTGACCTCTGTACTGCTTGGGAAACATCGGGCATTCTTGTAATCCTCTCTTGATGCTCTTTGCACTTGGTCATTCAGTCTTTCTTAGTTTCTACTGCCACATCCTCTTTGTCTACCTAGAATGTCGAAGTCCTTGTTGCTAGATCTTTTTTTTTCCTCCTCTAATTTCTCTCCTTTCTTCTGTTGCATTTGGTTCTTCTCGTGGTTCACTTCCTTTGTGGACAATCTGACCACTGCTGTGATTTTAAGTATTATCTACACATAACTGTTGCCAGATTGGAGCCATGCCCTTTTCTAGTTAGTCTTCTAAAATTAAAACTGAGGACCATTCAGTAACCTCTTAACATAGCCCTATCAGTGCCTCAGCCTTTTTTTTTTTAATTTTATTTTAATGGTACATTTTAGATGTACATAGTGATAACATTCATCATAGGGAATTTGTACCTGTACATGATATATCTCGTTACTTCTTTTTTTCCCATTCCCCTCCCCTCACCCCCTCCTCCCTCCCTATGTACAAAAGATTTGTTTCCATTTTTTCCTTCCATTTCTTATTTCTCTTGTCCCTCTGTTCCTTTCCCCCTCCCTTGCTCCCTTTCCCATTTGGACATTTTCTTTCCTTTCCCAATATAATACATTTTAGTCTTTATTTACACTTTAGTTTCTCACACCAGAGAAATTATGTGCTATTTAAACATGTGTGTCTGATTTATTTCACTTAAGAGTATGGTCTCAAGATGCATCCATTTACTTAGGAATATCTCAAGCTTATCATTCTTTAAATGCCTCAGCCTTTTAAGATTCTTGTTCTCTAGTGTTTCCTGTCTCTGTTAATCTCAGAATGTTTTATGTCAGAAGTTTGGGAGTCTTTTTAAATACCTTAATTCTTCCCATCTCTGCTATCATTAATCATTAGTCACCAAATCTTATGGAGAGTACAGACGAGGTGTAGTGTCAGTATGCCCACTTTTCACTATTCTCAGTGCCCCTACACTACCAAAGACAGCCACTTGTGAACTCAGTGCCCTTCTTATCTGTTCCCAACACTACTGGCAGCATGTTTTCTGCAGTGTTTAAATGGCAGATCTGATCATTTCTTGACTACTTAAAGTCTTCAGTGCTTTCTTTTTCTCCTAGAGCATGGCACATCCCCTCAGCAAGCCTGAATCTCACCCCCATCCCACCTTGTTCCGCTCTGCTCTTATCATGGATACTCAACCCACCCTGGCATTCGACTGCTGCTTGAACACATCTTGCACCTCCCTGCCTCAGGTCTAGCCACCTGCTGCTGTCTTTGTCCCTTTTGCTGATGTTCATCTCTTACCCCCAAGAGAACTCTTTCTAGACCTGTTGCATTTGGTCATTCCTCCCCCTGCCAAAATTTCAAAAGTTCTTAGGACTTCCTCTATTTTTATTGATTCCATCTATTAATATTTTAATTAGATAATTATTCTGGATGATAATCAAAGTTTCACGTCTGCTTTTCTAATCTGAATGTATCATCCGTGAGGACTGGAACTGAATCTTTTGTACTTTACCATTCTGGCACCAGCACTGTGGTTAATATATAATCTCTATGTCATAAGTGCATGTAGAATAGAAACAAATTAATCTCTCTAAGCTTCCTTTGAGAAGGGGGTTGGCTTCTCCATGATCGCTAGGAATCCACTCAACTGTAGACTATTTCAATCTAAGGTTTTATCTCTCTGGATGCCTGTTGGCTTGTCTGGGAGATGAGAAACAAAAGCCCACGATGCCTTTTTCATGGAGGAGCTCCTGTTGGGAAAGTAGCCAAAGAGGTCTCGGTAAATGTGGAACAAACTCTTTTAAGTGATTTTTGTTTCTGATTGCCTCTATGAGGATAAAACAGGCTGCTTTGTGATGAGAAAACACAAGTTTGAGTTTCTGAACTGACTACACAGCCTTGGGAATGTCTGTCTCTTTTTCTGGATGCAGTTTCCCCAGGAACAAAATGAAACAGTTGAGCTAGATATGTCTCTAAGGAAGGTCTGTTTTTTCCACGTCCTTTTGGGATAAACGCATCTGTACCAAGGTAGAAATAGCTTTATGAAATGATTTGCCAGGGATTTTTATTTCCACAAGGGATCATTAGGAGATGGCAAAACTTAACCCCAACGGGGGCCACGTCACGATGACAATGTGGGCTCTGCAGCAGCGTGTCTGATCCTCAGGAATGAGCCAGAGAGCTGGTTGCAAAGGTCAGGATTTCAAATCTAGGTCTGCTTATTGCCAGATATAGACCCAGGAGCCATTCTCTTTTACTCTCAGAGCCTCGTTTTTCCCATCCAAAACTCAAAGGTAATAAAACCGACTTCACAGGGTTGTGGGGAAGAGCAAATGAGACTATTACTGGGGGAGTGAGTCGTGAATTCCAGAATGCCCCATGTGGGCTATGTTTCTTCCAACCATTTGAAGCAAGCATATGTATAAACCTCTTCTGCAGAGGAAGCACGGGGGTCCCTTTATCCTTCCAGGCAGAAGCCTGCTACAGAGCTGTGGAAATAAAGGATGCCACCCAAGTCTCTGCCCTTTCAGGCAGCGAATTGTCCCTGGCCTACAGCCTGTAGTGCAGAGTGCAATTTTTTATCCAGAGATGGCAAAACTGGGCCTGGAGTAACTTGATACTGCAGGCTTTTGTTTCACAAATGATTTATTAGCTGAGGCTTCTCTGAGCTCAGAAGTTTGCTCAGTGCCCAGGGTCCCGCTCACCCGAAGGGAATCTTGTCTCCTCTGTGCGCGACTCTCTGGAGATGAATATGAAAACTCTGTTTGTCTCCTGACACTCCCCTGACAATTCCATTTTTGGCCATGTCCTAGGATTGTCCTAGTGCCCACTATGTGGAGTGGTTAAAGGGGAAGAACACCTATTAAAAAATATATCTCAGACTGTCTGCTGAAGAATAGTATTTTTTTTTAATGTGTGGAGGAGGAAAATTAAATACAAACAGTTTAAATTCTACATTTGCCATCCTTATGACCTTGAGAAGAGGCTTTACTAGCTTAAGCCTTTATTTCCTCTCTTAAGAGAACATGTGAATAACTCTGACATCCAAATGAGAGAGAGGCAAAAGATGAAGCATAAGTAAAGCCTTTAGCTCTACCTTATACGACTTTCTAGGGACTCACAGGTGTCAGTGATTTTTCTTCCTTTAGACGAGGGGATGAGGTCACCCAGGTCACGCAATCTGGATAATAGCATCTGCCGTCAGATATTTCTCCACTTTTGTTGGTGTATCCATCATTTATTGCCACATCACCATAAATCACAAATCTCATAAGGCAACAATAAGCACTTACTACACAGCTCTGCTGGTCTCATCTGGCTCCAGTTAGGTGTGAGCAGAGTGAGGTCCACTCCGTGTCTTTCCTGTACTTCTTGGAGCAATTGATTATCCAGGAGCATTCTTCTGGGCAGAAACAGAAGATGACTCCAATTTGACCTGAGAAAGAGCTCAGGGATCTTTCTTATCATTCCCCTTAGTAGATTTTCAGCCATAAGGATGGTAGATGAGAATATTTTCCAGTAAATATCCATTCCTTTCCCATTTCCTTTTAGGGTAGAATCTAATTTCGTGGTCCACTTTGGGATTGACTTTTGTCCTTTGCTCTGACTGGAGAAAGGTTGGGTTTCATATGTAGTTTCGTTGGTTCCCTTGTGCTCCTGTGAACCACCTTGAGAAGAACAGTTTTGAATAGTTGCTCATCCGACAGAGTGTCATGCGTGTGAAGTTAACATGCACCAAAAACAAAGTCTGGAGTGTGAGTAGGAAAGAAAATATCTGTTATTGTCAGCCACTGCGTGTTGGAGCAGTTCTGATACAACAATCAAAGTAAATAACTCACCATGACCTCTATAGGTATGTGTAGATTTTTTTACATATAGTGTTCTGTTCATCCAAGATACTCTCTTTTCCCCTACTATCTTAGCTGCACATCTAACACATAATTGCTAAGAAAGTATGTACTAGAGAGAAGAACACATGAGTTTTAATTCCTGTTCAACCATTTACTAGCTTGGGAGAATCATTAACTTTCCTGTGCTTCCGTTTTCTCAAATGTAATATGAAATTAATAATGTCTAGCTTTAGAGAATATTGCAAGAACTCAGTATTTCAAAGTAAACCTTGACACTTATGATATACTCAGTAGATGTTTCTAATTTGTGTTACATGTGCTCTTAGTTAATTTTACTATAATCCTTAGAGACAGGTTCTATTATTATCACCATTTTACAGATAAGGAAACTGAGGCTCAGAGGAGTTAATTTACTTTTCTTACACTTAAGTGATAAGATGAAAGCCAGGCTGGTGTTTCCATTTTCTGTACCTTTACCACTATATTTATGCTGCTTGAATGATTGCTGAAATTTCTTTCCATTTCCCTGGGATTTGTTTGCCTGGTCTGAAACATGTCACAAGTCTAAATAACAGAGATGTCTTATTCTAGCCACAGCATTTTCCAAAGTGTGAGGTGCACACGTAGGATTGTCCAGGAGGTGATTTACATGGGACAGGACACTGAAGACCAGTGAATCATACCGTGAGAAAGTCATTTCCTTTTCAATTATCTTTAAATGTCAAGGGAAAAAAAATATCTTAGTTGGGTGCTAACATCTTTAACACTTCTAACACTTGCTAATCTCCCCATTTCTCCATTCTTTTTTATAACAAAGGAACAGCAGATTCCAGACACAGAGGTTCTGACAACAAACAGCATCTTGTTTGAATTTCATTAGTCTTGGTGTATTTTCATTTTTTTCATTGTTATTTATTTAAAATATGTATTTCTCACTCTTCCTTTGCCTTGTACTTTAATGCTGTCTTATGACATGAATTTACTTAACTAAAAAGAGTTGACTTAAGAAAAACAAACAAGTAAATAATATAAATAATTTATGAAGGAAAAAACATGAAGATGGTAGTTGAATGACAGTAGTTTATTAAATGAGAGCTATGAATTTTACTTTTTTCACTATGTCTAGCAGCTTCCCGCTTGTGTACCACACTTTCACCTTTATTTCAATCTCTGAATAACTCATAGGGAGTTAATTGGTAACAAAATTTCACATAGTTCTGTTTATTTGTAATACAAACACTAAGCATGTTTGCTTGTGAAAATATGGCCTTGTAAAAATATACCAAAGTGGAGAGCCAGAATTCTGGAATTTCTACTGACATCTGCTACTGGTTAGCTGTGCGACTGAAGAAATCGTTTTGTTCTCTGAGTCCCAGCAGCCTCATTGATTAAACAGGGAATTTTAAGTAGATGATCTCTAATTCAAAAGTTTATGAATATTTTCAATATTATTTTTATTAAAGCAATCACTTTACTAGTGAGAATTTTAAATGTTTTTATAATAAACCTCTAGAATCAAGGACAACAATATATTTGCAATAGAGAGTTCATTAGCATATTTTGATAGTTTTTGATCATTTTTGCATGTATTAAAATGAAACATTTGGGAAAAATTAAACATTATATGCAAATGAGTACAACAAGCCTAGTTTTGGAATAATAATTCATTATCTCTCTTAAAATATATTTGAGTGCCTTCTTTTTTTTCCAGTACACCATAGCTATTAAGTCAGCATATTGGAAGTTTACCAAGAAAATATAACAGAGGATCCTATCTGTCATTTGCATAAAACCCAGAATTCCACCTGTCTTAAACCACAAGCTATTAATAGGTGACAAGATTGTCACTAGATATTCATTTATGATGTTGTCATTGGAGCCTCGTGAACATTTAGGACATATTTTAGGAACTGTAAATTTTTTTTCCAGAAAGAGGAAAAGAGGAAAGTGTGTTTGTGCTATAGCGGAAAGGTTTGTTCTGAAAGGGTACAACTAGCAAAGATATTGAATTTTTCTCTTGTGTAATTTCCTTTCTTTGCTTTGTCTAATATAGAATCATATAATTATGATATTAAGCTTGAAGGGAATTTAGAAATCTACCTTGATGCCTTCATCTTATAGATGTATAAACTCAGACTCAGAAAGATATACTAACTCACTCATGGTTAAACTCAGTTAATGATTATATTGGGACTAGACTCTAAGTTTCCTGAATTCTTGTGCCATATAGTTATGCATTCTATATGTACTAATTGGTACATAAGAGACTATAGACATTGCTGTAAACATAACAACCATTATGCATGGAGATTTATTACTGAAGTCAATTCTAGAGAATCATGAAGTCGATTGGATTTTCTCATCAGTATCATAGTTGCACCTCTTCCCTGACCTATTTGTGAACCTCTCATCTCTGCCCTCTCTACACCACCAGCATACACTGCTCAGGCCACTTTTTAAAATTAATTTGTGCTGTACTGTGACACTGTTTTCTTGGAATTTTGATTCAGGTAGATTCTGATATATTCCTTGAGAAATGAGACTAGGCTTTTCTCAGGATTCCATGCTTCATGGCACCTAGTCGAGGACTAGAATGTAGAATGACTTCAATGCAAATTGATGAATAACTTCTTGAAAAACAAAACCATCAAGGCTACTGGCTTTACTAAAACTCATGTTTTTTCTAAGATGGTATAGATAGCTGGAAATGAGATTCAAATAAAATGAATACAACCTCCAGATTTTAATAATATAAAATAATTAATGGGCATCAGAGATGAATGTGCTGCACATTTGTGACATTAAGGTAATTTTACAGTAAATTACACCACTCTATTTCATTAAAATAAACCTTAGAATCAAGATAATAGATTATGTATGTATTTTCCGGTCACTATATAAATACTGATGTATTAACAATCTGTGTTGGGAAACTTGTGGCTGCAAGTAGCAGGAAGGAAGTTTGACTAGGACCTGGACGGGTTAAGTCTCTCAGTGGTCAGGGTTGTAGGCTCTTCAAGTAATGAAGAAACCCTTGACCTGAGATCACATGAGGATGGATAAGCAATACCCACCACCTTGCCTAGCACACCAGGCCCACACTGTGCCCCTCCAAGGTGTTCCATGCTCTAGGGACAGGTCCCAAGCACTGCCATTGGAACCAGAGCTATCTTTCTTTGACTTCTTACTCTTCTCTACTAGCTATATGACACTGGACAAGCTAACTAGCTTTTCGAACATTATCTCCCTTATAAAATGGGTGCAATTATATTTACTTCATAGGATTGTTGTTAACCTTAGATTAAAGATGAAAACTTAGTAAAGTGTTTTGGACAAGTAACTTTTATATGTCAAGTGATCAATAAAAAGTAGCTCTTAATAATAGAAGTGGCATTCATCATTGCACCATGTAATCAATATACTAGTAAAGAAGACTCCTCAACCCCTTGATCACACTAATTATAATTTGTCTTACGTTGTATCACTATGAATAATCTTATCATCTCTGTACTACGAGTTGTTTGAGGGAAAATGCCTTCAAAATTGCAATACAGAAATAAAAACTTTAAGATGTTAGGATTCAAAACATCATCAATTATTCTCAAAAAATCCTAAAATTAGAACAGTAGCAACTGATATACATAATTTTTGCATAGTTTGAAAAACAAAAGAAAAGCTCATTGCTCGCTTGCTCACCAGATCTTTCTGGGTACTTTCTTCTTTTGAGTACGATACTCCAGAACCTTGATTATACAGAGGCCTCATCTACTTTTCTGTTCTCATCTCAATCTACTCTTCAACATGAAGGGCATAGTTCAGTCACTGCTCTTACCGTTCCTTAAAATATTTCATTGTTTCATTCCTGCGTTCTGTCCTTTTCACCTTCTCTGCTTTAAGAAACCCAAGCTGGCATTTAAGGGTCATTTGCGAAGCTTTCTGCAGGCACATCAGTAAAATGGGAAGGATAATCATGGCTATCATCTATTGAACTCTACCTGCACCAGCCATTTTGTGCTGGGTGCTCACATCAGAGTTTGTCTTTCTTTCCATTATAACATTTGTCTTGTTGATTTTATAACTTATAAATCTCCATCTACCTGTCATCCTCCTGGCTGGACGTTGAGACTTGAGGATAGAGGCCATGTGCAATATTGCAAGGAGCAATCCTACAGCAGTTCTCAGTGTAGGTTCTTAATCACTATCTGTTCCAATGATGAACAGTAAGGTCAGGTTGGAGTTAATTCATATTTGTTGAATGTGAATACTGTATGGAAGATTCAAATAGCCAACTGGGGATTGGGATAAAGACTCCAAATTTTTTCCCTCTGTAAGATTTTATAATCTAGCTACCCACATGTTCGAATAAAGCCCTTCATGTTCAGAGTTAGAAATAAAAATAAAAATCAGACCCTGACATCTCATGAATGTTTGCGCTTCCAGACGTCCCTACCCAACAAAGGACCAGACGTGGACTCACGTGCAGTCACACATCTGGAGCTATTCTTTCCCCCCGCCCTGGCAGAATCCCTGTGGCTTTTCAGCAGACCATGCGTGAGGGTATCTATAAATAATTGCCCAAATGTAATTCTGCCTGGCTGCTGGATTAAATATAGACATTGGCTTATCTCCAGGAAGGAGGGGACAAGTGGTTCCCAACTCAAATAAACTGTTAAAATTCCATTTGCTGCATGAATATGTACAGTGGATGTTTCCTTCCATGAGGACACCAAAATAGCAATTAACTCAAGGCTAACGTCATAGCTGCTACTGTCTCCCCTGCTTAATGTCTCCCCATCTGGATCCCAACACAGGTGCTGATGTGTCGAAATGTGCATGTCAGATGACAGCTCTCTCTACACCTGTTCTAAGTACACGTGCCCACTGCCTAGTGCTTCTCCTCCCTGCTGGCACACAGCTCATCTTTCACTTCTACATCTTCCCTCAGTAGACTAGTGGGAAGGACTGATTTTTGACTCCAGTCCATAGGTCCTGTCCTTATTTCACAACTTAGTAGCTGTGTAATCTTTGCAAAGTTATTTCACCTTTCTGATATCATCAATTTGTACTTTAATGAGATGGAGATGGGCTTATTTTCCTGACGGAATTTGACAAGATATTCTGTGTAAGCTGTCTATCCTGCCCGTAGATTCTAGACATAATAATTCATTTTTCCTCACTCCGTAATCCCATTTTATAGATCTCTAGAGATGAAATGGTCATTAGTGATTATGTGGTCCACTAATTTCATTTAACAGATGAGGAAACTGGGGGTTATAGAGATACCATGTGTTTCATAAGGTATCAGAAGGAATTAGGGATTGAGCCAGGACCAGCTCAAGAGGGTATGTACTGGTTCAGAGTTAGTGTTCTTCCCAAAATTCATCCATGCGATGTATGCATGTTTTTAATATTTGTTGATTGCCTCTCAAGTGCTAGGTATTAAAGATATAGAAAGGAACAAACAAATATCTCTACCACCATCACTACCAATGCCATCTCCACCTCCAAAGATGCTCCCATGTTGGCACAGCATAGAAGTAATTTCAACTTCCGTGCTTTAGTTTTTCTCATATCCTACTAAGTGCTAGAAGCCATGTTCAATATTTTACACACTTAACTCACTTAATCCTCTCCAAATCATATGAAATATCAATATTATTATTTTCCTAGGGGATAAACTGAGGAACAGGGATGTTAAATAATTTGCATAACTTTACACAGCTAGTAAGTGGTTATTATCGGATTTGACACGTGGTGCTTACCATAGTCACAGTGTTAACCACTAAATTATTGTATCTTGATGAAAAATAAAACTAATAGCATTACATCTGAGGCCACCTATGAGCTGCAGTTGTTCAATACTAGACCACTCAAGCCATCAAGTGGAAATTAAGGAAGGCTTCCCAGAGAGGCTGATTTTATAAGTGATGTTGTCCATTTGATAGTTTAAATAATATGTGACATCATTAACTCCAGAGGTAAAAATTTTTCAGAATTTTATTGTCTCAGGCATCAGACTACAAGCGAATCACAGAAATGCAAGACAGAATGGGATGGGTATTTAGCTTAGTGGTCAGAGTGTCTGCCTCAGAAATGCAAGACAGAAGAGACCAAGCTTATATTTGGTAGCACTTTACAATTTTTAGTTATTTTCACATATGTTTTTTGTTTGAGCTGCCAAATGTCACTTTTGGAATGAGGGCAGGAGGTGAGTTAGAATTTTAATTTTCCAAGTAAGAAAACCTAGGCTCTGAGAGATGGTAATTTTTCTTTTTTTTTAGATTTTTATTAAAATTTATCCAAAATTACACAAACTTACAGGCAATTACACAAGCTTACAGACCACAATTAATTGCACCTTTTGCTTATGACAGCGAACAATGTAAACAACCACCTATATACAGCAGTAAGTCACAACTATATAAAATTACTGTAGTACCCAGTGTACATGTCACTGTTTTAAGTTTGGGTCATTAGGTTCTTATTTTTAAGATATCATTATTCCTCTGGATTCCCCTCCCCTTTTGCCCTCTTCTTGTTCCCTTGAGCCCTTTGTCTATTAGATTATACCTAACAGTTCGTCTCTTTGTATCCATTGTTTACTCTTTTCTTAGACAGTAGTTTTGATTAAAGATGCTAAGCAAGATTGTGGAGGAACTGTACAAGATGGTTCTCTAGTTATTCAGGGTATTTTCTGTCCTTCAGCCTGCTTCTCTCTTCTAGTTCGTTTAAACTAGATTAAAGGAAACTTCGACGATTTAAAGAAAGAGAGAATCTTCTGTCTATTGAATTGTCTCCCCAAACCTCAGATGTTGTATCAAGGTTTGATGTGATTCTTAATCTCAGACAGATCTCAATAAAATCATCTAACAAGAATATGTGGTGTAGATTATTTGTACTGTTGGCTAGAATGAGGGGAATTTGTTGCCAGAAGAGTAAGGCTACAGGGAATGATGGACTTGCATTCTCACCCTGGGAAAAAGATTTACCAGTCCTATAGTAGGTGTAAGCAAAAAAGGGACATAGATAAGCCTATTGTTTTTCAAAGAAAATGTGCTTTGGATCATACAGAGATTCTTCCATATCGAGGTTCTTCCATATGACAAAGAAGTGATAATGTTATCTGTTAGAAACTTTTTAAAAGGCAGGCGTAACACTGATCACCCAACACACAAACCTCAGTGGCCTCTAGCAGCAGATTATTTTGAGGACATCATCTCAATTGGATGGGTTAGTAACGAAATGTATCCCTAAACAGAGTGAGTGTTGAGTAGTATAAAGACATTTAGATAACATTATTATCCAGTGGTTCTCCTTATCTTCTGGGATATTTACTTTTTTGAAAACTCTATGTAAAACCAAAGTTGTTTTCTCCAAAAAAGTGTATCCAGGAATATACATGCAAAATTTTAATAAAGTTTTACAGAATCTTCAGACAACTCTGAGGCCATAATATAGATATCCTAGTTTTCCATAGACAGAATGTTAAAACTCCATAGTTTTCAATTGTTGAGTTCCACTTAATAGGCATTGGCTTCTAAGTTTCTTATTATTATGCCTATAGTATAGGTATACCTATAACAAGGGCTTTATCTTATTTATTATTATATCTACAGTGACTAGAAACATAGTAGGCATTCAAAATACCTTGATTGAATTGAACTAATTTGTAACATTGTTCAATGTTGTATTGGTTAGCTATTGCTACATAACAAACCATCCCCCAAAATGACTTAAATAATAGCCATTGCTAGAGTTTAACAATTTAGGCTGGGCTTGGCTGGGTAGTCTGGTTGGTTCCCTCATCTGTGATCAGCTGTAAGTCAGCTATGAGAGTTTTTGCTGATATTGACTGGGCCTTTTAGCATTATTTTGGGCTTTGACTGAGACAAGTGTATTGATTTGTCTTAAGTCAGCCGGGCCTATCATTTTCTGTCACATAACATGAGGTAATTGCCATATGAGAGAGCTAGTGAGAAATGACAGCTTCAAGCTCCAGTATCTGGTCAACTACATTCAGATGCTGCTGGCACTTCTTGTCTTCTCTAGATTTGTTTTAGACTTTCCTTCCAAAAAATGCAGTGTTAATTGGCACCTGTAAAGTTATCCATCTCTCATATTATCTTCCCTTTTCCCTCAGCTAGAAAAAGCTCAATCATTAATTTACACAAATGTATTGACTCAGAATGTTTAACACTATGCCTCACTGTCAGAGGTAACATCATCAGTGAGTGGCAGGGAGGTTGGCAATTTGCCACTGGAAAATCAGGAAGCTATGAACAATAAAAGGACAAGAATAGAGAGTAGGAGATCAGCGAACCAGTTGAAGAACTGTAGCTACCATTGTGTGTGAGAGCAACTTCTTCACCTCCCTATGGTCACCATTAAGATTTCCAAAATGGCGTCACTGGGGAAGATCCCATCTTGGAGTTTCTGGAAGTTACAAAGATGAAGTCTGAAAGTATGGGGATTGGAGAAGCCCTATTATTATGATGCATGTACACAGGAAGCCTTCTGACCACCCCTCCTCATAACTACATAGGAAGTCCCATGGTTCTTGTGCTCTCCCCACTTTCCAAGTCTTGAATGCCCATTTAGTTGATCATGTTTCACACAGGAAGTTCTATGACAGAAGAGTCCTTGTCTCTACCACTCTTATTCCTATACCTCTGGCATACAGTAAGAGTCCAGTAAGTCATTATTGATCCAGTTTACAGACAAACCAAATGGTTAACACAGCGAGTTGAAAGAAGAGCAAAAACGATGGGTCTAGTATGTGACAGAGCAGGATGTAGTATTCACAACTGTGCCCCGATCATTCTACGGCCGTCTATAAGATCTACCCTGTCGCTTGAGGCTGTGACTATTTTGATTTATCTTCAAGGCCAGGTGTTTTCAGGATCAGCCATATTCCTTATGAAGGGCCTCTTTCAAAATGCAAGTAATTTTGATGTAGGTGGAAAAACAATCAAAACTGTAATAATCATTATAAAGGGGATGTGTTGTTCTTTTCAGCTCTTATTAACCTGGATTTTGTTTAAGAGGTTTCCAATTAGCTTCTTGTATCACACAGTTAACCTTTTCCAAGCTTTTCTCTTCAGACTCTCCCTTCCCAAGCCCTCAGCCCTCATTTCTGCCCGTGAAGTCACACAGGAATAGCTGGAATCCAGCCTCCTGAACAGCTCCTGAGCATGGGATAATTGCAATATAATTAATGAATTAAAAAGAATGAAATGCTTTAAGTGCTTTCAATATTCCCTTTCCTATAATTATCTACAGGAAACATGTTCATTAACAATCTTGAGCTGACAGCCCCCCGGCTCTGGATAAGCTAGCTCAGCTTCCAATCAGAAAATGAATTGATGACCTCTCTGCCTTGTGCCTCCAACTTCTATGACTTCTGCGGGGAGAGGAGACGCCACAGCCGGACCAGCCCCTGGAAAACGGTTGACCAGATCAGACTCCTCCCTTCACCTTTAGTCTCAGGATACCTTACCTAGTCTCAAGTGCCAAGGACATTTTCTTTGTGTCCCCTAGACTTATTTGACCCTGTCCTGTGTGGAAACACAATGCTTGTTGGCCTGTTAAATATCCCATATCTGATATTGTCTTCCCTTTGCCCTCAGCTAGGAAAGAGCTCAATCATTAATTCACATGAATGTATTAATGACTCAGACCCTTTAATTCTATGCCTTGCAGTCAGGGGTAACATCATCTGTGTTGGGGATCCCGAGGGCACTCATTGCCACAGGATATCTCTGACACAGATAGATGCTTGGGGTTTAATTTTATTTGAACATTTGGGGTGGTGATATTTATATTAAATTAAATATTGATGTGGAACAGAACTCAAAATGCACATGAATGTTATAAGATACATCATTATGTTTTTAAAAAATTATGTTTATAGGGGATCCTTGCTTCAGGCAAGGTCTCCAACTGACCAGGAACAATGGAGATATTTGTTATTAAGTATAATGAAAGGGCCTCACCACGAACACTTGGTGCCAGCCCGGAGTAAGCAATCTTACAGTGTGGGAGTTCCATCAATATAACAGACGAATAGGAGGAACATTTTGGGGTGGGGTCCTATTCCAGATCTCCCCAGGTTTATGTATTTATTAGATATGTGAGTTTCCAATATGTGCAGGGTACCAAACCATGCCCAACATGTAATACATTGATGAATGACACGCAACGGTTTTCTCAAAGATTTCACATACTAGGGGGGAGATAAGATTTCTATCCATAAATAACTATAATAGAGACAGGGCTAGGAGCTGTAAGATAGGAGCAATAAAAGTACTATGGAAGTCCAGGGGAGACAGATATTATCTAGAGCAAAGGGGATCTGAAGATGCATCATGGAGGAGGGAGGTTTTTGGCTGGAACTTGAAAGATGGGTAGTGTTTGGATGAGCAGAGGTGCACGGCGGTGATTACTGTGTCAGGGAACACTTAGCAGAAGCCAGGAGAATGAACCTAAGCAGCAGAGGTTTAGCTAGATGGGCCAGATGAGGGGTGGTTGAGGCTACACAGGTGGTAAGCAGGTGGCTATAGGAGGAAGAGCTGAATTGTAGTTAGCAAGAATCTGAGGAAGCATTTCTATGTTACACCATATGGGGTTGAGTCTAATGCAGGTTTTTAGCTATGGTGCTATCAGAACCTTTGTGTTTTGGAGAGAAGACAATGAGACCCACTGAAACTTGGTTCAGGCACATGAGGAGGACGTGGAGATGGGCATTCAGGTTAGTGAATTAGTGAAAGAATTCTAGCAGGCAATAAAGAAGGATTGAGCAGACAAGATCAAATCCCAGAATCTGGACTGTACACACAGGAGAACACCAGCATGACATTTTACCTTGTAAGAAATACAGATGAATAGAAATCAAAGAACAGAGCAGTTGAGGTAATGTGAAAAAGTCTGAAAACTATAAAAATCAAGATAAATCAATAGTTTTATATAATGAACCCATCTAAGTATATGTTTTTGAGATGGGGAAATTGGTAAGCTATGAAATATTTATTGGATATGTCTGTGTAGCACCTATAAAATTGTGTTTTAGAAAGTGTTTTTTTTTTTTTTGGTTGTTTTTTTTTTTTTTTTTTTTGATGCTGGGGATCGAACTCAGGTCCTTGTGCTTGCAAGGCAAGCACTTTAACCACTGAGCTAAATCTCCAGCCTAAAATTCTGTTTTAGGTACAGGTTCTTAGAGGCAAGCTTTGTGGGGATTCTGAGTGGATGAGCAGAGTGGGCAGGGAATGTGGGGTTTGTAATGCAATGATGGGGACCAGTGGACAGTCTCAACTTAGCTGAGGTTAGATGGGACTGGGATCCAGGCATCCTGTCAGAGGGCACCCTGGGCCAGGGTGGATGAACCAACCAGGGGCTGCAGAGAGTTCGAGGTGGGCAGTGTGATCAGGTGGGCAGAGAGCGTTGCTCCTAGACCCTCAGAGCCAGAAACACTGTTCTTCTAGCTTGCAGTCAGCTGGAGGCTTTTTGCATCCTCTGAGACATAGTTAAACTGTGTTTAAGTTTTCTCGCTTTACATTTGTTTCTTTGAATGAAGCATCCTCCTCATATCCTCAAGATGATGTGGTCTCTGAGTTAAAAGGGAAAGTCAAGTCTTCTGGTCTCACATGGATGGTGGAATACGGCTTCTGAAGTTGGGTCACTTGAGTGATCTTTCTTTAATTACTTTTGATTCTTTTTCTTACTGCTTTTTATTTGTTAAGTAACCTTGGGCAAGTTCCTTAAAATCTCCAAGATTTAGTATCCTTGTTTGTGAGCGAGGTTATGGCTCTGTTTGCCTCCAAGCGTCCTTGTGCGGATTAAGTTAGATACTGCATGTAAGTAATTAAACAGAGAACCTGGTGTTCATTAGATATATGGCAAAAGTTACTTACTGCCTTTTTTCTAATTATCACTGTTATTCTTATTGCACTATTCTCAAGCTGTCTGACTGGCTAGTCCTGAAAGGAACTATGTCACCAATTCAAAATTCTCTGTCTGTTCATTGTTTTACAATTATAACTTGTTGGAAGGTTAAAAAAGTGAAGACAGAGGCTGGGGGTTGAGCTCAGTGGTTAGAGTGCTTGCCTTGCAAGCACCAAGTCCTGAGTTCGATCCCCAGCACCAAAGGAAAAAAAAAAAGTGAAGACTAAACTCAGACAGTGTTGTGGTGAAGTATATGAAGTATTCAGGATTATTTGATTGTGGATGGCAGAAACTCAAGTGGCCCAAGCAAAAAAAAGAAAATGTAGAGAGTAGAGCACGCTCCAAAGTTGACTAGTCGATATGAGGAAGATTTAGGGGAAGTTCTGTACATTTCAGCACTGATTTCCTTTGTTGGCATAATGAACTAGAGAGGCAGGATGGCTTCTGGTGGCTTCAGGATTGCATTCCCCCTGCTGAGCACCTCAGGCAAGGGGAGGTGTTCCAGTGAAAGTTTTTTGAAATGAATTCCATTGGCCTGACCTGGGTCTCCTGCTTTCCCCAGTAGTCCTTTATGGACAAGTGATCGGAATAAACTAATTAACTGGGGCTTGGTCCTGTTCCCACTCTTAAAGCCTATGTCTAAAATTAGCCTCTGAACCTCATGGAGTGAGAATAAGAGAGGAATAGATTTCTAATGCTGTGGATCTCAAAATATGGTCCCCAGACCAATGACATCAGAACCCCTGGGAAATAGCAGCTAGAAACACTTCAAATTCTCAAGCCCCACCTCAGAGCCACAATATCAGAAACTGTGGGTGGAAGTCTCAGGAATCTGTTTTAACAAGCCCTTTATATAATTCTGACATATGTTTCAGTTTGAGGATCATTATTCTAGAAGAGCCATGGACTATTTCCAGAAAAAGACAGAAGGATGCTGAACAAGCAGAGACCGCAGATGTTTGCACCCTAATAAATCATTGTGCCCATTTTATCAGTGCAGAATTTGAGGGTTAACAAGATAATAGAATTAGATCAAGGTTTCATGTCTAATAATTACAAAGCCAGGTCTCAGGTTCACATATTCAGTTCCTAACCCAGTTCCCTTGTACCAGAGCATTGCAAAAAACGAGAGAAGAAACTCTGTGCTGCAAGACATTGCATTTGATTGTATAGATTGTTCACTTCTTAAACTTTTTCCAAGTAACCATTATCTAATAGCGGACTGACCAAATGCATTTCTAAGACATGAGCTCCTGTTCTACCCTGAGGAATGAGGGCAATGTATCAGGTAGTGGTTTCTGTTTCATATCTACTCGTACCCTAGAAAGCTTTCCCATGCCCCGAGGTTCCGCATGACCAGATGACATAATTATCTGCAGATGTTACTTACTCCAGGGCCCAGCTATTCATATTTTATGTTTGAAAATCATCTCCCAGCTTAGGCCAAGTGAAATAACCTTTGCAGAATTATCTAGACTGAAGTCAACAAGAATTTATTGAGTAGGGAGTATGTGGCCAGGACTGTCAGTCATGGTTGAGCTTGTAAGGGAGGAAGAAAGTGAGGATACTTCCCCAGAGGAAGTGAGACAGGTGAGATGGGCACAACTAAGAGAATTAGGGAATTTCACGGGCAATCTTGTCCTTTGGCCCTGCTGTCAGGGACCCTGAGTCTGAGTTCTCTTTCTACGTTTAGGGAGTTTTCCACCTTATGAATCTCGATAAGAAGCAGTTCACTTTCCACTTAGAAGCTGAAAAGCTAGATATAGACTTTGCCAACTAGCCGGGGAAGCAGGAACTGTTTGGCCAATCAGAAGTGTCTGACTGGAGCTTGAGGGAAAAATCAAAAAAAGACTGGGAGAAAATGTACCACGGTGGCAACAGTGACTTTTGCCTGCTTTCCAGGGTACCAGTGAGAAAGGAGCTGGAGATGAAGCCAGAAGCTCGGTCCTGGGGTTCTGGTTGGTGCTGGCTCTGGGACTCAATATTAAAGCAATAGAGCCATCAATAGCCCTGTCAGTTTCCTAACAATGTGTTTGGGTTGTGTGTTCTCTTTTTGTTTTCTAAGCCTTCCTTGTGAGGCTGTGAACTTATTGCTATTTTTCAAATAGTTTTCTATTTGGTTTAAATTTAAACAAAGTCAGCTGCTTGCAGTTGCCTCTGTGTGTCCCGACCAATAAACACTGCTTCTCTGTTTCTCAACATACCCTTCTTTCTTCCTTTGTGGGCTTTAGCCTAGAAGAGGGGTCCCTCAGCCAAGGCTGCACTTCCCCCCTTGTCTCTTACTCTCTCTCTCTAGTGAATGCTTTTTACTCACCCTCTAAGCCTTCAGATTCCACTAAGCACACAACTAAAAAGTAGCACCTATGAGGAAGAGAGTGAAACTTCACCAGACACCTCACCTTGCTTTGGCTTCCCAGCCTGCAGAACTGTAAGCAATGAATTTTTATTCTTTATACACTGTAAAATCTAAGGTTGTTTGTCATACCAGAATGAGTGGATTAAAACAAACAGAGAGCAATCAATAGTCTTTTTTTTGTTTTGTTTTGTTTTGTTATGTTTTTGCTTTGCAAGTTTGGATAATGTTTGGAAGGAAGAGTACAGGGTGTAAGAGTGGACAAGAAGCCATGCTCTCTGATAGCTTGGATGAGGCTGGGAATATGATATTCAAGCTGGGACCAGAAGGATTAGAGATTGAGTAGAGTGAATAAGTTTGCTCAGACCTCTTTTATAAGGGCACTAATCCCAGGGACCAAAGGACTTTCTAGTGGCCCAGTCTCTTAGTACCTTTTCATTAGGGATTATATTTCAACAGATGGATTTGGGAGGAAAGAAAACCTTTAGACTGTAGGACTCCTCAGACTAGACTAAGTAATTGTGAGGGTCTTTTGCTTTTGATTTTTGCCCTTGCCTGGTATGCTACAAGGTGTATGGAAGCCACACTACTTGAGATTGTTGAATAAGATGAGTAAACAAGGACTATTAGGCTATGTGGTGCCATCCTAAATATTGTCATATTTCTGAGGAAGCTGTGGAAACCGAGTGACCATAAAGGCTTCCCAGAGTAGGTGGATCCTGAGTTGAAATATTTGTAGGATTTAAGCCAAAGGAAGCAGGAGCAGCAAGATTCTAGACCAAAGGAACAACGTGGATGTAAGAGCAGGTATTTGTAATTGTGTGCTTAGAGGCTAGGCTAAGTGACTTATTGACTAGGATGTGGGGGTTGTATAGAAGAGGAAGAATAAATAAAATTACATAGGTAGGAGGCAGCATATTTTGGTGGACTTATATTAAAAGAATCTAAGGTCCCTTTGGTTCTGCACGTGAGTCTTATCTCACTGAGCCTCCACTTCTCCATTTGTGAAACAAGATAACAAGTAGTCTGTATTCTCCTTAGAGTGAAGAATGTGGTGATTTATAATGTTCTTTTAAAAAATTGAACATAATCATCTGATATTATAAATCTTGCGTTACTGTCCATTGGTTAGCAAACAAATCATGAGGTATATGCGCAGGTTTTAAGTTTCCTAATGATGTGGCACACATCTACTTTCCCAGACTAGCTTCCTACTTATCTTTCATCATGCTTGTTTACATTTTCTTTTCTTTTCGGATCTTCTGTATCTTTTAGTATGTTCTTTCTTCTAACAGTAGTGCTGTTCCTTTTCCTATCATTTCCATTCTTAGTCCATTTTTTTTTTTTTTTGAGACAGCATCTCACTATGTAGTTCAGGCTGCCTTTGAACTTGCTATGTAGCCCAGGCTGGCCTTGAACTTGAGGCGATCTTCCTGCCTTGGCCTCCCCAGTGCTGGGATTACAGGTGTGCACCACTGCACCCAGCTCTTAGACCATTTCGTGAACTGTATTAATTACTAATTTCAACTCAGATCATGTCATGTCTTCCAGGCAGTCTCTTTTCACCCAGAATCAATCTTTTTGTCTTCCTTTTTATTTGGTTATTGTATTTTCAAATTTTCTATACCCCATGACATGCCTATAAAATAGAAAACATTGAAAAATGTTCAATAAATAAATCTAGTTGCCAACTACTGTACATTAGAAACAACCATCCACTAAACACTTAGTAAGTACCTACTGTGCTCCATATAAGTATTAGACAGTAGCATGGCAGGTCTGGCGATGGTAGCAGTAGTAGGTAGAACTATGGATTTGTGAAATTTTGGTGGTGGGAGGAACTTGGAGACCATCTGCTCCAAATACCCTCATTGTCAAATAAGGCAACCAAGACCCAGAGAAGTTAAGAGCTTATTTAAGATCAGAGTATTTCATAAAAGAGCAAATACCGCAATTCTTATAGCCCTTAGCTCAGGAATATGTCCACATCACCTTTGGCTTTTATGTCTGTTCTAGTAATTATTATCCTGCATTTTAGCTACACTGGTTAACTCTTATTTTTATAGCCCTAGCTAATGTTGTGGAGGATTAATATTCTTTTTTCCTACCTTTATTATCACATTATATTGTCACAACTAAGTCACAGCGTCTGTTTTCCTTCATTTTTAAAGTGAGTATAGAAAGAACGACTTCTTAATATCTGAAGAGTTCATAAATTATAAATTCAGAAGCATTCCATTTCCACCCATCTTCTTTCTTGCGGTAGCAATTCTGAAGCCATTTCATGGTGATTTGTAAATCTTTGAACCTGTAACAGGAGAATAGATAATTCTAAGTGTGCATCTAAAAGAAATAGTTTGCACCATTTGGAACAATGAACCATTGTGTAATTGAGTAGTAGACCTGGGACAGCACAAATATGATCATGTCTATAAAATGATCTGAGCCCCTCAGAGGCAGCTACTCCATAAATACAAGGTATTGTTGTTCCAGCTTTTGCAACACCACATAATATGAGCACTACTCATCGCCGAGAGAAAAATGGTCTATGTGGGACTTCATAAATAAAAGCGTGTGCTCTCTTCTTCCTCCTCCTCTTATTGCTTCCAGCTCAGCTCTGGCCTCTGAGCTAGTATTTTGCCTTGATTTCCATATTGTGTGTTATGATACTCAAGAAGTTGTTGAAAGGAAATCAAAATACATCATTTATTCAATAATGTGCAATGTGTTAACTGAGGGCCTACTGCGTGCTGGTGGCATGCTAGTACTTGGTATCTTGGTCTTTGTCTCTAGTTCTTTCTCTGGCCCTAAGAAGCTCTGACCTCAAGTGGATATCTTTACCACACCAAAACTTTTCCCATGTGCCGTGAATTCTCAGCGTCTACACTTCTGCAGACGTTTTACGGGTTATTTCGAAAGAACCTCAAGGGTAGAAATCACTTTCTGTTTTTGTCCCCCCACAAAAGAATGTTCCACAGTGACTGGTAGCATACGTTTTGTGAATAAAAATAAATCAGAATAAGGGGATTTTAAAAGTGACTAGAGATCACTTTAAATACATTGGTGATGTCTGGTTAAATCCTGAGTGAAATAAGGTGCAAAGCCATGTGGATCACTAGGGACACAGTACAGACTGTATTCAACTTATAATAGTTTGACTTACAACTTGGGGGCTTTTTAATGGTGCAAAAATGATAAGCATTTAGTAGAGACCATACTTTGAGCTTTGAATTTTGATCTGTTCTCATTCTAGTGATGTGTGGTAGATACAAGCTTGCGATGCTGGGTGGCAGTGGGGAGCCCCACCTCCTGGTCGGCCAGGTCCTCATAAAGGTAAGCAATCGCTACTTCTCCATGTGCTGTTTTGCTAAGTTATGGTGTTTGGTAAGTTAGTCTATATATTAAATGCATTTTTGACTTCAGATATTTTTGGTTTATGATAAGTTTATTGGGCAATAACCCTACCATAGACTGAGGAAAATGTGTACTATAGGCAGAGAGAAAAGAAAGGGCAAAAGTCTTGAGATTTAGACATGCTTGAAGCAATCCAGGATAAATGTGGAGGCCAGTCCCTCTGGAGTACAATGTGGATTGGCTGAAACAATAGAGCAGGAAGTGAGAGGATATATAGAAACTAATTTATGCAGAGAATTTTTTAGTCAAGGTAAAGAATACTGGGTGTTCCTGGGGATGAATTGATGTCATTTCTTGTCTAGGCTATTGCAGTAGCTTCTCACCACTTTTCCTACTTTCAGTGGCTCGTCTTTCCAATTGTCCCTGCATATCTACCTTTGGAATCTCCATCAAATCTCAGATCAGATTGTGCAATATCAATCCTTAGAACTTCACAGGGGTTGCCCAACATATGTGGGCATGTGACCTATAAAGTCCTCGTCATTGTCAAAGTGTTTGAATATATTTGAGAAATAAAACATTTATACAGAAACCTTAATACTAATCATTACATGGTAAACACCAACATAGGACCTGACAAGTGGACAATGGTGTTTACAGATGGCTGGTGACAAATTAAATAATTCAAGAAACATCTGCTAGGTGTCACTCATTTCTTGGTCTTGTATACTGTAAATGTCATGGCAAGATGGACGATTTATGTCTGAGGTGACCGGAGACAGCTTCATGGAGGAGGTGAAATTTGAGAAGAGACTGTACTTTCAGGCTCTATGAGAGCAGACTGTATTTCCTTTGTATCCAAGTACCTAGGACAGGGTTGGCCTGTGGAGGCACTTTCTACATGTTGGAAAGTGAATGGAAGAATGAGTGAATAAGATTGCAATGGCCAGTTGGCAACTGCATGTAATGGGTAGGAGCCAAGCAAGTTTTCTTGTAACATATCCACACATATGAGAGTTCCAGGAGCTCCTCTCTGGTCCAGGAGTCACGGCTAACTTGTAGGCTGCAGTTTCCTCATCAAGAAACTAGTAGGATTGGCGTGCACAGTCCCCAGGACTTCCCCCTCTACTGTTCTGTGCTGCATCCTGCATTGCTTTAAGTCAGCAATAGTCATTACCATGACTAATGTGTGCTAAGGCTGGAACAGTACTGCCTAGAAAGGCCCCACAGGGTGGAGTGGGTTTCTCTGTGTGCTACTTTCTACAGTTAGAGCAGAATGAATCCTTTGGCTCTCAGAGATGGTCGTCAGCATGACCACCACCCCACACAAGCCACGATAGTCCAGCCCCCGTCCACGAGGGCTCGTGAATTTCATGGCAGTGCCTGGAGCATGAATTCTGGGCCCAAGCCGGGTTCTAGCTGGGAGGACGTTGTCACTTGGGGGTTGGTGTTACTTAGTCAATGGAAAATTCCACTTCACTACAGAGCCAAAGCCACTAATGATCCAGAAGAAAGTTTTTGTTTCAGAAAACTTTGAGGCTGAGCTCGCCAAAAAGGGTTTTCAAAAATCCTATAGATGCAAGATAGAGAAATATTTTACTACCTGGGCTTAGAAAAATTACTCAGCCTGCACAGTCTTTTCTCTGCCTTTCTCAGAAAGGATGCTAGGGGAGGGGTACAAAGGATTTGAGACCCTCCTGTGAACAGTGACCTTGATCACAAGGGACTCTGCATTTCTCATACTCAGCTGCACTCTCAAAGTGGTTATGTGAAAATGAATAATCATTGTTGTGTCCTTAGAGCGTTTGTTTCCATCTCTAAAATGGACATAATGTTCCCTGCAACCCAAGGTCATTTAAATAATGAATAAATTAACGCTAGAAAAATAACATATGAAAAAAACAGCAGTGGCAGAGAAGATATAATAAAATCATCAAATTTTTCCAGACCTGGTTTTAATATTGACATTCTTCCCTCTATTCTTTCTAAACTTGGACAAGTGATTTACTTCTGAGGATCGATTCTTCAGTCTGACAAGTGGGAATATCTTGAAAGATTCTTACAGGGATTAAATGAGAAGTGTCTTACACAGTGCCAGGCACTGGGTAGGCATGTCAATGGCATTTACTGTGTCTACCTCTCTCTACAAGCAGGAAAGCATAAATGAGTCAGTAAGATGCATGTGCAACATAAAGTATTTCTGCTACTAATGTACAGAGTGTGCTTAGGCCTGAATAAGAAAAGAGGAAATTATTCTGGTCCAAGTGAGTACATGAGACTTGCCAGCATTGTGAAGAAGAAAAACTACCTCAGACCTGGTTCTAAGAACATGACTTTTACTTTTCAATAATATATTGCAGATATATAGCTTTTAGTCCTGTGCAGAAAGCAGCAATAGCCCCCAACCCCTCCTTAACTGTGTCACTGGATTATCAAGTTCAGGCAGAAAGGTGGGGCTTTTTGTGTTTCCTTTGAGTTTCCATTACATATTCCTGAGAGTCATGTGGGTCTCAGCATTTAATACATTCATCCCCTGCCAAGTGGCGTCCCCACATGGAACGAGGTGCCCTTGAAACTTGGAGTTGAGGGTACCCTGATACCATATGCAACCCTGTTTCTCAATGACACAAGCTTCTGTGGATACTCACATGAGTAACTAAGGCCCTCTGAGCTGCATTCCCCTTAGGATGATATAAGTCCCATCTGTGTGCCCTCATTCTGAGGTTACTGGACCCAGGCACTGCTACGATCTCACCAAGTCAGTCCCTTCTTTAATGAGGACTTTGAATAAGTGTTCCATGGAAAAAAGCCATGGGACTCTGCAGAATAAAAGTATTGTGCGTGTGAAAGGGCTGCCATCCTGAGCAAGAAGAGCATCTTATCTTTGACATTGTCTAGAATTGCCTAACAAAAAGCAGAACACATCTTAGTTGGTTTTACTATTATTTTATGTTTGTTGTTTACCGATTGTATTATTCCCACGTTACCTCCTTCCAAAGTGAGCCACTCCCACTACCCCACCCAGGTGCACCAGTAGGGGATGGTCGGAATTCTGGACATCCCCTTCCCTGTGCCTACAGTCCCCACACTAGCTAGAGACCTTTGATTTTACGTGATTTATATATTAAGGGGCTTGGAAAAAGCTTTGGCTGGGAAACAAGCTCCCTCCTGAAATATGGAAACCACTAGGTTAGATGTCATTCTACCATTCTGCCAGTCTCAACATTTTCTGGTACTGAAGTAGCTATCATGAGAGAGGGAACATCAAGCGCTGATTTGTGTAAATGCACAAGTGCCCCTGAAGGCACTTTGGAAAAAAATGTGTCCATTTCACACTCTTTGACAACTTTCTTGATGAGCACACTCAGTGGTTATGCATTTAGTTTTTTAAAACAAAGAAAAACCTTTCACTTGGTGTTCTCTATCTTCCAGGCAGTGTCTTAGGAGGAGCATTTCCAGGATGTAAAGAATAAATGTCATTCTTAGTCTTATAAGGCTTGATAATAGTATGGGGGAACAATAAATAAGTTCGGGCAAATATATAATTACGTGCTGAGAGGGAAAAGACGAAGTTATTCTGATCAGGAATATCAGAGCGGGTCACAATTAAGATTGGGAGAGTGTAACGAGACTCTTCGATCTTACAATATTTAATCCCCACTCTGAAGAAGGATCAGCAGTAGGTGGAAGAGGAGTGAAGAGAGTGGAGTTAATCCTGGTGGCAGGAACAGCACATAAAAGCAGTGAGGAGGTAGCAGCTGGGTCCCTTGAGAAAGGAAAGAGACAGCTATGAATGGAGATGGCAGTGACGGCAGAGGAAAGGCTGGCGGGAGGCCAGAAAGGTGGGCAAAGGCCACACCCACCCAGAGTCCAGAGACCACAACAAGGATTCCAGAAGCCTTCCACGCAGTCCTTGCGAGATTGTAAGCAAGAACATGCCATGACCCAATTTTTATTTTAGGAAGACCTCTCTGGCTTTGCCATAGAGTACTCAGTCATTAAAATTTGCTGAATAATCCCGAACTCCTCTTATCTCAAAAATAGTGTTCTCCTTTAATCTCAGTAAGAACATTGTGAATTAAAGTTTTGGGGTTTGCCTGAGTAATCTCCATGTGTTCCGGGCCTGCTGTGTGTGTGGGGGCCCAGGACTCAGAAGATGACAAACATGTCTTGTGGAGTCCCCTGCTACTTGCTGACGGGCACTCCCTCTTCTTCCACTTGGTGAATCAGTTTTTTATCCAAAGTAGATGGATTTTCCTGCCAGTTCCTTGTCGCCAGCAGGGAAGACAGCTCTGCCAAGTCCCCCTCCAGAGTCAGGGACACCACCTGTCATGCTGTGTCCTCCTCCTACCTGGACATCTGACAGCCTTCGTGATGTGTGAGCTGGGCCGCTAAAGGGACTTTAGAGACAATCCACATCAGCCAGCCAATTTACAAACTCAGGAAGGGAAGGGTCGCTAAGGTCCCTTATGGGGCCCAGTTAACTAGGAGCAGAATCAGGGTGAGGGCAAGCTGCAAAGGAGCTGGGGTGGGGAACGCCTCTGTCACAGGCAGGCTAGCACCAGAATTTGACTTGGGACAGTGTGGCACAGATATGTGGTATGGAATGGGAATCCAGACCTGCGTTCTGGCTCCAACTCTGGAGTTGGCCTGCTGTGTGAGCTTAGTGGAGCTTCCTTCCTCTCGCTAATTACATTGCTCTCCTCTGGACCACCGGAGGACTGATCCTGCACATTGCTGAAGTCTGAGCTCTCGGGTTGAAGTGACATTGTTGGGAACAGAAGAAGGGGCGGTCCTAGTGACAGATGACATTTGACTGATTTCTGCAGATGCTTTGCTTTAATCGAGCTAGACGAGGTTACTACTACTGCAGGGTTGCAGGTCATTTATCTTCACATCCACACATATGTGAGGCTTTGCTCTTCTGTTATCATTGACTCATGACTGCTCAGCTCTGCTTTGATGAAAATTCCCTCACTCTTGGATGTTCTTCACTCCCCTTTCCCACAACAAAACACCTCTGTTCTGCTGCTCATCTTCCATGATCCTCGGTCACAAAGCCGAGGGGTGACCGGCAGGGGTGACGATGATGGCGTTGAAGCCGTCCACTGCACCTACTCCCCGTTTAACCCTCCTCACTGTACGCTCAGATATGTATCATAAATAGTGCACATGAAGCCATACCGTAGTATAGGTAGTATAGGGTAGTATAGGGGACAACAACAAAAACAGACAAGAATCTTGAAAGCTGTTTTACCTAAGAGAAGATGAAAGCCAAAAGAGGTACAATAAGTTGCCAGAACTACTCAAATAGTCATTAGTTTAAACAAGATTCAATATCATCTCGAGGCCAAGATTATAACTATTTCACCATATAGACAAAGAGTTAATATATAAATCTTCCTCCTCCGGCCCCTGCCTGGACATAAGCACTATATCTAAACCCAAAGATTGGGAGAAGGTCCAGGTTGCTGAAGAATGGCTGAAGGAAGATTATGGGGCGGAGGGGAGATTTCCAATATGCCAAGCAGCCCACCGCCCGGCCTGCCTGCACTCTGAGGTTGGCCTTGATGTTTCATGTGCTGAAAGACATCCTGGTCCCTCATCAAGGAAGCTTCCCTTGCTGGCTGTCTTCCTCCCTCTCTTTCTCTTCCGTTTTCTATGCTACTCAATAATGTTAATTTGGGCCTCTAAGAAGTCAATTACTTCCATGTACATCTCTAAGAGAATTATTCGGGTGGCCCCACAGCACCTCCGACTCCTGAATCAATGCACACATAGATGGTATGTGCACACACACATATCCATACACATGTAGCCACTAAAGCAAAGAGTAAATGATACACACACTGTGTATAATCCTGAGTTCGTATCATTGTGTGTTTGTGTATGTGTATCTTAGTGGTTTTAGGAATGATTTGGAGGCTGGGGATTTAGCTCAGTCGTTAGAGTGCTTGCCTCACAAACACAAGGCCCTGAGTTTGATCCCTGGCACCAGAAAAAAAAGAAAAAATAAAAAAAAGGAATGATGTGTTACTTTAATCCTGCACTCTGCCTTTGCACCTACCTGTTCAAGATGTATGAGCCTGGGTTCCTAAGGCCCACCACTATTTCCTGTGCTTTCTCAAGTCACGTCCTTGGGAACCACTGTTCCCCGTACTTTCTCCTTGGCAGATAGTCACATTTCCCTTTCACTGCAGTCTCCCTTCATGGCCCTATGAAAGACCCCATCACCTGTAGGAGAGTAGCCGGCCTGGTTTAAGTGCCAGGGCGGCCTCTCTCAGGTTTCTTCTGAAATAGTCCTGTCCTGTGGCACTCATATCTTTGCTTTTTTCCTCCTTTTTCTTACCAGTCTATTGAAGTGGTAGCTCCCTTCTTCCATTAGTGTGCTCTAGGCTTTGGAGGTAGAGTAAGTTCCAGGAATAAACCTGGGATACTGGTCATTAGTCTACTCTGCAGTACGTGCAATGTCTCCCTGTGTGATTGGTCCTTTGGCTGAAGGTGTTGACCCTGGTATCCCTTCTGCAAGGTGCAGCTGCTCCATGGGTCTCTGAGGTGCCTCAGGAGCAGCCTGCCTGATAGGACACAGAGGTGCAGATCCTTCTCACTTCCCCACCCAGGGTGCCTGGAGCCTGCCTGGTCAGGGTCCAACCCCCATCTGCACCTCGTCCGGAGGCAGGGGAAGCTCAGCCTGGTTCACTCCTGTGGAGCTCTTCCCTCCCCTTCACAATTAAAAAGAAGACTTCTGCCTTTCCTACAGTCTTTTGGGGTAGCTGGGACAGTATAATCCCCCTCAAAGGCCCAAGTAATGAATATTGGCTCCTGTCCAGAGATCGCAGTGGGGAAAAGATGTCAATGCAAAATATCTTTTCTAAGTAACTTGCCTTTTATCATAAACTTGTTAAAAGCCAGAGGAGAGTCTGAAAATAACAAATGGAGGGAGCATTAGAGAGGACTCTGTATTTTTAGTCTACTGATAGGGGATGTGTAATAACTAAGAAATAGCAATAATGAGCTATTGTAGGAATGAACTGAAATAAGCTAAAGTGGGCAAGCACTGGATGCCGTGCCTGGCACATAATGAGTGCTTGGTAAAACATGTATGTAGGTGTGCATGTGTTTATGTATGCTCATTTTGTGTGTGTGTGTGTGTGTGTTCATGCAGGCCTGGAGGGCTCCTGTGGGTCCTCAGAATGGACACAGAATGGTTGGCAGCTCTTTCCTTTTCTTTGAGACAAGTGATTTTTGGAAGAAGCACTTCTCATCAGTCTTCGGGCTGAGCTGAGATTATAATTAATAGTGTTTCGTCACTCAATCCAGATTTCTTTCTCTTGTGCTCCAAACCCTGGCAGCCCGTGCACTTCGTTTTTTGTTTGACCTGAGGGGCTGTTCCCATCAGCTGAAGTGCCAAGTACCCCCTGCTGAGGCAGAGCTCGTTAGATGCAGCCCGTCCAGGCAGGTGCTTATGAAGCCTGAGTGCAGAATGCTCTTGGCATGGCCTGGCTCCAGCCGCATCTGGTGGTGTGGGGAAGGGGAGCTGCCGTTTGCCAGCCTCGGATGACTTATTCACACAGTACTTTGCGGCCACACTCCAGTGGGATTCAGTCAAGAGGGGGCACATGTTTTCAGAGAATTTACTAAAACTCCAAAGTAATTGCTTTGATAATCTGGTAAAATGGAGAGCATGTGGATTTCTGATATAGACAGACCTACATGGAATTCAGATTTGGCACTGATAAATACCAGTTATGAGAATTTGGGGAAGATTTCTGACCGATCCTCACAGGGCTGGGAGTTTTTTCCTTGCCTTTCTGAACAGCGTAGATTTATCCCTATCAGAGAACTTTCTCTACTGCTCTGTAATCACCCATTTACTGATTGGCAACTCCACTAGACTACAAGTTCTTTGAAGGCATGAGTCATGTCTTGTTTACCAATGTAATCCTGAGGCCTAATGAGACACTCTTACTGAATATTCTCAACAAAATGTCTAGGTAAAGGTGTAAGTAAATGGGTGGAGGTATTGATAGACAGGTGGGTGGATGCGCGTATACATACATAGATGCATGGCTGGGTGCACAGATGGATGTATGGAAGGTGTAGGTAGATTTGACTGAAGTAAATATTCTCTTATCTGTCAAGTCACACATATACATCTGCTTTATAGAGATATTATAGAGATTAAATGAAATTAGAATTACTAAACCTTTGCCACAGTCCTTAGCCTATCATATAAACAGAAACTGACTGCTAAACAAAAACTGACTTCTTCCTATATTGGTCTACACTTACCAACAAAGTGGTAACCTCAGCAGGTCTTACTAGTATGTATAGATTAACTGTGAACTTCTGCAATCTAGTTTATTGTGTATGGCCATCACAATCTCCTAAAATGACAAATCTGATCATTTTACTCTCTTACCAATGTGCATCAGTGGTGCCCAGCGATTAGATCTCCATTAATCCATTACTGTAACACTCAGTGTTGCCTACAAAGTCCTGCATGAGTTGGTTCTCACACACCATTCCAGCCAAGTTTTGCCGTTCTGCCGCCCGCTACTCTGGATTTATTTTACAGATTGAGATTAGAACATGCTGGATCACTTTCTCCTTAAGACCTTTTTATGTCTCACCCTTTCCCCTGCCTACAGTGACTCCCATCTCCCAGGGTAAGTCAGGACCCGTCATATACAGGCTCATAGCTCCGTGGATCTTTTTGTTTAATAAATACAATTTATGTCTTTTGGGAAGACACCAGGGAGAAGAATAGCAAGGTTGAATGGAATTTCTAGTTTCATTTTTGCGAGGAATCTCCATAATGATTTCCATAGTGGTCATAATAAGTTATATTCCCACCAACAATAATTCAGACACATGAGCTTAAATATAGCACACTTCTTATGTGAGGAACCCAAAATATAAATAAATTAAGGAGGAAAAAAGATAATAGGAAATAGGGAAATAGATATTTGCAATAGGGAAGGGGACCAAGAGATGAGGGGGAAGACATAAAAAGAATTAAGATGGGTTATATACATGTACCAACTCTCCATGATGATGTAACCATTATGTACTTCGAGCATGTACTGATAAAAATGAAAATCAAAACATAAGTACAATTCACCATATGTGCATTTGTGTCATCACGTGATTAGTGCCAGTAGATTCTACTGGTCTTGCTCTATCTTCACTGGCTAGCGTATTATCCGACACAAAAGGAAGAGTCAGTGAATAGTTGTTGAAGAATAAAAATCCTACCTCTGCCCCAAACCCTCCTCTGATGCATCTCTCCTGTCTCTCGTGCCACACACTGACTCACCTTCCGAGCTGAGTCATCTCCCTTTCCAGCTTGCCTTTATAGATCTGTCATTGCACTTCTGCCCCTCAGCCTGGTTTGCTTCCTAGAACTCTGAAGCAGGAGCCTGTGCTCAGCATTCCCAGGTCCTGGGAAACTTTGGGGGAGGCCTTCTTATGTAGATCCAATCCCTGAGAGCACACTGCGTGTGTGACCATCCCACCTCTCAGTATTCTCCTTGGCTGCTTCCACCCTCCAAGCCATGACATTTACATTCTTGGGTCTTTGGGAAGAGAAACAGCCAGCCAAAGGGGATTTTGTGGACCCCAAATAGTGGCCTTGCTGCATTCATAAATATTATCAAGTCTGCTGCCATTCAAGTGCTGCAGATCAGTAGATAGAGCCCTAGAAAAGGAGTGGGTCAGGGTCCCCTCTGTGTAGCTGTGAGCTGAGTCTAAACATAAATACTCTGGAATCCATCATGGCGAGGGTCAGAACATGCATCCATAGAGCAAAGAAGTGAATAAAACTAAATGAGGAATTTGAGTACATGCAACCTGGAAGAAAAGACATGCAGATCCATAGCAATAACCCTTGGAATAAAAGCCCTTTCTTAGACTTCATTTTGGGTAAAGACAGTCTAGAGAAAGGAGTCTTGTCTCTGTAGGAATCCCCTGGTCACGTCTTCATTATAATTACTATTATTATCATTATTATTATTGTTATTATGAAAGTCTGAGGTCTGAGTACTTGGAAAGAATGAGTTATTTACAGTGTATAACTTTGAATCAAAAAATGAAAATACTCCTGGGTTTGGAAGTCCGGAACCTGGATATTATAAAGACAAAGCACATGTTTCCAGAAAAGCAGACTGAAAACCTGTGCCTCCACAACTTGGCTGACATCTCCTTTTCATGACTGCTTCTTGGCCATAAAATGGGAAAATCACGCGTTATAGCAACAGGGTTGCTATGAGGTTTAAATGTGACAATGCATATGGAATAGCAAAGGGACCCCTCTACTTTCTCCACTAGGCTCACCTTCTACAATGTTGTGCACATGAGGGGGAGTTCATGTTCTTTTGAATCCCACACCTACCTGTGTCTCACCAGACAGACAGCATCTGGTGAACAGCAACAACAAAAAAGACAAAATTAAATTTATAAATATCACCTTATTTCAAAAGAATTTGTGTGGTTTTCGAAAATAAGTCTTCTGTTTCAGGGAAAGGAATTCCCACTTGGTGGTTTAATGATGGGTACAATGTCAACCGATGGAAATCCTCTTCTGTCCATGCAACCTGGACGTGAATCCCAGACCCTCGATGAACAAAAGGATGAGTGAATGTGGGAACATGCATAGCCTGGGATGGAAGACCATGATACATTATCCTAAAATAATTAGGGAAGGAATCTGGAGCGCATGCATGACATTAGCATCTTATACTCAAATGATACCAGCACATAAAATACAAAGTTTAAAATGAAATGCTGGGCTTGCAAAAGGGGAAAAAAAAAAAACCAAAAAACCAAAAAACAAAAAATAACAAAACTGTGACACAAAGTTAAATAGCTAAAAGCCACTTGTAGTTGTAATTTTTACCAGAGCTCAGAGATGATTCAATTGAATGCCCATCTCAAAATTTACCATCTCTATAAGATTTTTTTCAGTCTTCACTGTCAAAATATAATTTTTTCCAAAATATTATCATAGAACCTTGTTAATATTTTACTGTTGGCTTATGTGCCTTGTGGTTTAGCTATTTATGTATTTGTCAGTCTTTCCCATTAGATTGAGAGATTCTTTGGGACAAGAGTTCCCTTAATATGTATTTATATCTCCTGTAGCTGCCATGGTAAGTATGCAATGTGGTGCCTGCTCTCCCTCATACCATGCCTCAGGCAGACACTTATAATCAATCACTGTGTTCCTTACCATAATGCTTAGAAAAGGCCTCAGGATTCTTTATAAAACGTCCTCTAAGGCTTTCTCTTTCTTTGGGTTTTCACACAAAAAAGGAATTTATTTGCTGTGTCAGTTTATTTTGAGCAGCACAGTGGTTTGCAAAATATCAGTGTTCAGTCCATGTTTGTTGATTTGAACTAACCCATGATAAGCATACCTAAAAATGGGCTTGGGTGGCTGGTATGTGTGGTAAGGAAGGATTTGAAAGGGGCATGATCATTAGGACCCAGGCATGTCTGGAGGTAAAAGAGTAATTCAGGATACAATTTCCTCATGGGAACAGGGACTGTGTCAGTCAGCATCCTGTGACTATGACAAGATACCTGAGATAACCAAATTACGAGGACAGAAGATTCATTTGGATTCAGTTTTGGAGGTTCCAGTTTATGATTGGTTGGTTCCATTCCTTTGGGCCTGTGGTAAGTTAGTATATCACAGCAGGAGTATGAGGTAGAACACAACTGTGCACCCATTCCCAGGAAGCAAAAGAGAAGAAGGAGTGTCCAGCCTCCCATGATCCCTTTTGAATATCTATCCAAATGGCTTACAGCTGTAGCACAAGGCCTACCATCCAAAGTCCACTATCTCTTAATAGCATGACCCTTGGGGCTGAGCCTTTAATACATAGGCCCTTTGTGGACATTCAAAACCCAAACCATAGCAAAACCTCGGCCATGTGTGGCCAAATTAGGTTCCAGGCAGAAACTGATCATGGAACCAATCGGGTTGTCTTCTTATGGCAGGGACACAACTTTGTTTATGGTGGCAAAAATAAGCGAGGCTCTAGAATCATTTGTTGTAGTTTTTCAAATGTAATTCGGTGTTCCACACCTGGAACAAACTAAATGAGCTGTCTGGGTTGGCTCCTTGACCTCTCCGTGGCTCCTGTGGTCTCCTTATCATGGTGTCTTTTCATCTTTGGATCTAATGCTCCATTCTTTTCTTTCTAGTTAACTAATTTCTTTAATTTTTTATTTTTAATGGTGGTTTTCTTAGCTAAATGACACCTGCGGGGCATAAACTTAGCTTCAGGATAATCAAGCACTGTCGGCCATTTGTTGAAAGGATTGCTTTCGGGGTCAGCCTCACATACAAATGACATTTTTGTGTAAAAACTAGCCAATCACTGCTGCTCTTGGTGGCTTTATATGGCCTCAGATCAGTCTGAGCTAGATAGTGATGGGGCATTGGTAACACCTCTGCTGGATGTCCTCAGCACAGCTAGGGGGTCTGAAGACAGTGCTTCAGGTTGGGTGATTTGCCTGTGAATTCACTATTCCTTTATTTCTCTCTGTCAGGTCTGCTGTTAAGCCTATCCAATTAATCCTTAATTTGCTCTATTGTACGTTGCAGTTTAAGAGTATGTATTTGGAAGCCTCTTCGAGATTCTATTTTCTGTTAAATTTTTGTATCTTTTTAACCTACTTTTATTCTTCTGAAGTCTTTTCATATTTACAATAGTTTTAAAAGGTGATTATCTCATAATTCTAAGATAAGGTCATGTGTGGGTCTAATTTTTTTTGACTATTTTTCTCTCTTGCTTATGGGTAATAGCTTCCTGTTCCTTTGCATAGCTCAAAATTTTATTACATGCTAAGTATTGATTTAAGCAACTTCTGAGACTGGAGAAAATATATTTCGCCCCAGCGGGGGAAGTCCTTTATGAAATCAGGACACTAGAGGAAGGAGATGACAACTTCAATTAAATTTAATCACAGGATGAGTTAGGTCACTTCTGGGTTGCAGCTTTATTTACTTTTCACTCACCATTTGTTTCAAATGTCTAAGGTCAAGATTTGCCCTGCGTGTCTTACGCACCTCTCCCTTTAGCAGGACTTTGAGCTCCAAGGACCACAAAGTGAGGGGAGGTTACTCTTCTTCCATCCTAGCCCTGAATCTCCTTCAGTTTGCCCAAATGCTCCAGAAAAGTCCCGCCGGAGAAAATCAGCAGTGTGGGGAATTAGTGCAGTGATGTCGAGGTTGAGGATCCTACAAGATTCCATAGATCTTGCCAGGTTGTTATGGTTTACATCTAGTTAACCCCGAAGCCTCTTGTGTTCATAGGTGGGGCTTTGAGGAGGTGATTGGATCATGGGGGTGTGATAATCACGAGTGGCCTGCAAGGATTTATTTCTTCCCTGCTCTTCCCTCTACTCTCTCCGCTCCCTGTAGCCACGCCATAAGCTCCTCCTCTGCCTTGCTGCCCTGCCTTGGAGCCACCTGACCGCAGACTGAAACTTCTACAAACTGTGGGCCAAAATAAACCTTTCTTCGTTTAAATTGTGGGTGTCATGTATTGTGTGTGAGCAAAGAGAAAGTAACAAAGACACAGGTCATGTGACAATAAAAAGTTTTCTGCAATATCCCTGCTGTGCAGTACAGTAGTGTAATTTTATGTTTCGTTATACATTACAGTACTGCATGTAAGAGTTACACAAATAAAAGCAAAGTTATCAAGTTGGAGTTTCTTTTGGCCGTTTCTTTTTTCTGAGTATTGTAAGTACATATGACACACAATTCCTCATTTAGTTACCAGTTGATTTAAAGACCTAGTTGCTGGAACAGAACTCAGTTGTTGAAAGAGGAATGTCTGTATTGGCCACAGTGGGTTCCGAGGGACTAGGAATATATATATATTCTTAGGAAAATATGTCACACACACATATCTCTATCTATATCTGGGTCTGCGTGTAAGGTTTACGAGGGTGGAGCCGTCCTAATGATATTCGTGTCCTTATGAAAGAGGCACTAGAGATCTCGCTGCGCACCCAGGCAGCATGAGGACAGCCACCCACGCACATACCAGGAAGAGCGTCTTACCAGATACCAGCTCTCCCAGCACCATGATCTTGAACTTTCCAGCTTCCAGAACTGTGGGGAATACACACACGTTATCCAAGCTACCTACTGTGTAGCATTTTTATTGTATTGGCCTAAACCAGCTAAGACGAAAGTGAAATATCAACAAGTTGGAAGCCTCATGTCGCATCTGCTAATATTCCACCAGGCAGAGACAGGCAGGTGACGACGGCAACATGAGCGGGGCAGGGAGTAGACTGTAGCAGCGGAGGGAGGCACTGAGGAAACAGTTTAGATGCGGTCCTGTAAGGAGGAAACAAATTCTTGGAAAACACAATCCAATCGTCCTTGTTAGGATGAGACAATTGAGGCACAGCTGCATTAAAAAAGAGCCTACAGAATGTGTTAAATTACTGACTCCCACAAAAGGGATCCCTGCGCTAATCTCTTATGCTGAGAACCCATATGGCAAGTCCGATCCAGGATGAGGGAGAATAGATCAGAGGTAGCCAAAGCTGGGAGGCTGACCCTGCTCCAGCTGGAAGTGCTACTCTCACCTCTTCCTTCTTCTGATTCAGATGCTAATGGACAACAAGAAGGAAAACCAGGTGGCTAACGAGACAAGCAATGTGACCACAGCAGCCCACACTGCTCACAGAAATGTTGCCCTTGGTAACATACAGCTCTGTCTGAGCCTTAGCACCTGCCCCAGTACAGTAGCTCTTGGACTTCAGCAAGTAGCATAATTACTTGGAAGGGTTTTTAAGCAGAGTCCTGGACCTCAAACCCCAGAGTCCCTGACTTAGTTGGTCTGGAATAGACCAAATATTTTCCATTTCAACCAAGTCTTCACGTAATAGTGATAGTGCCAGTCTGGGAAGTACAAATGGAGGGGCACTGCCATCGATCATATATTTTCCAACGCAAAAATATAAACTTTCCAAACAATAGTGGAAAGTCAACATCTTTTAGTTTCCTTAATGTTCTGCCAGGTCTCTTGATGGGCTGAGGATATTCATAAGACAAAAGTATATGTTGGAGAGAGCCATGCGTTGAGATGCTTGTTTCCAGTGCGGCCCCCTATTGACTTGTTTTATAATCTTACAGAAGCCACTTTCTTCTCTCTGAGTTTCTGTTTCCTCATATGCCTCCTGTCCAAATCCAAACATTGGATGCCTGATCAATTCAGCTGGGCCTTTAAGGACTGTAAAAGCATTGAACTCACAGAAACAGAAAGAAAAATGGAGGTTGCCAGGATCTAGTGGGTGAAAAAAATCAGAGAAGATGTTGGTTAAGGGGTACAAACTTTCTGTTACAGGATGAATAAGTAACTGGAGATCTAATGCATTGCATGATGACTATAATTAGTAATCTTCTACTATTTACTTGAAATTTAACTAGAAAGAAGATTTTAAGTGTCTTCACCACAAATGTAGCACAAGAGTGGTAACTATGAGTTGTAATTGATGTGGTAATTTGCTTGTGGTAATCCTTAGACAATGTATATGTATATGGAATCACCTTGAATATATTATTTTTGTCAACTAAATGTTTTATAAGTAAAAAAGAATTCTGCCCAGAAGATACATAATCTTAAGTATTATCAGTAGCTCTGTGACCTTGGGTGATTAAAGAAGTCCTGTCTCCATTTTCAATAATTAAAATAGGTATATAACAGTCGTAACTATCTCAGAGGACTCTCGTGGGGACTCGATGAGATTACACATGCACAAAACTTAGTACAGTGCCTGGACACTGGAAAACGGTTAATAACAGTGTGTGCCTTTTGTTTTTGTTATTATTAATCATATAGAATGTTACACAATGTTATGAAATTCAAGGAGAGGGTACCACTTGCAGAAGAAAGATCCAGGAAAGTTTAAAGGAAAAGGGACCCTGGAGCTGGGTCATAAAGATTGACTGGATATTTCAGGTGAAGAAGGGAAGAGTGGGCAGAGAGAGTAATGAATCAGGGCTCAAAGCAGAAGAAATACAGACTGTGCCTAGTGATCAGGGAAAAGCTAAATTCAGTGAGATGTTACATGTGTGAAGCAACACAGAGGAAAATAATATAACTCTGCCAGTGAGGCAAGATAAATGAAACTTGGTTTTACAAGGCCCATTTGGACTTTATTTGGGCAAGAATTAGGAATAAACGATGGATGGGAATTAGGACTAAAATCTGTATGTGCTCCTGATTCCAAAGGGTCAGTCTCATCTGATTTTATTTTCTTCCTTATTGTAAAGTGGAGCTCATGTGTATACATTATAATGCTGCTATGAGGATCAAGAGAGAATACATGCAGAACTCATGCATCTATATTGTGTTTTACACACAGTATATCTGGATTATATGATTTACAAAAAGCAGTTACTGTTTGGAATAATTTTTGGTTCACTGATGAGTTACAGGATAGCGCATAGAGTTTCTGTATGCATACACCCAGTTTACTCTAATGCTACCGACTTACCTACCCATAGTATATTTCTTAAAACTCAGGTATTAATGAGTACAAATCTATTAAACCAAAATATTTGCATTTCACTAGTCTTTCCACTAGTGCCTTTTTTCTGTTACAGAATGTTATCCAAGATACCCTGTTGTATTAGATCCTCTTGTCTCTCTGATTTCCTCCAATCTATGACAGTTGCTTGGGATTTCGCTGCCTTCCATGACTTTGACAATTTGAAGAGTATTTTTAAATTATTTTCAGTATATCCCTCAATTTACGTTTGTCTGACACTTAAGATTCTGACACTTAAGACACTTATTCTTATCAAAGTTTGGTCACATATCAGAGGTATGTGCAAGGCTGGCTATATAATTTGTGGGGACCAGGGCAAGATGAAAAAATGAAATCCCATGTTCAAAAAACAAGGACAAATGTGAAGTTACCAAGATATAAAGTATTTCCTTTTCATGGAAACTTTCTCTTTCAACTTGTCATGGTGGCTTTTTTTTTTTTTTGTCTTTTTGTTTTGTAATGTCATTCTACAGAAAAAATAACATTTTAAGTTACCAGCATGAATTTTATCATGTATCTTTATATTTGTACCATGACAATTTTGAATACAAATACAAGCATAAATCATGCAGAAGCACCAAAATTATCCAATTCGTATTTGGAAGTGTACACTTCGCGTGTCTTCTTGTTACCCAGCCTGCAAAGATACTGCACAAAACTAACAGCTAACAACTTCTCTTTCGCTTCTTGATGTGCATGCATTCTTCCAACATTCTCTGCCTTTGGGCCAGTGAATAAGAAAAACATTTAAAAGAAAAGGAACACTGACTTCCCTATATTTTAGTTTCCTTCTGTCATTTTTAACATAAGTAGTTGGAACAGGAAAATAATTTAAGAAAGGAAGGATAGGTTAGGGTTTAATGGTGGGTCCCTCTTTCTTCGTGTTTAAAGCATGGTCTCCAAGGGCTGTCAGAGTTGCTGCTTACCTGCTCCTAGACATAAGTAAATGTATTAATACTGACCTTGTACTTGCTTTGATTCTTGCTGAACTTCCACTCGCTGTGGGTCTGTTGGAGTCCTGTCTTCATGGGGCATCCTGAACACTGTATATAAATCAGATGGCAAAGAGTAGGGGACATAAATATTGCACCTATCTCCTCTGGGCAAAGACGTGTTCCGTTTTTCTATTTCACTTCATACACAAAGCAAATAGTCTAAGATAAAATGATTAAGAATTAAAAGACAGCGAAATCTGAGCATTAAAGCAAGCAGGAGGCTTTACTGATCATGAAGGCGTGTAGCTATACAAATTGTAATATATGAAACCAGTTCCTGGTACAGGATATCGATATGACCATTGCTGTTAACTTCAATTGCTGGGTTATGGGAGGTCTGCCAGGTTTCTCCATGGCAAAGTTACTACTTTTCTCCTGCCACTCTCCCACTGTTAGAAGAGAATCAGTAAGCCTGGACTATATGCAAGGGGAGGGAAAGGGAGCTGTGTCTCCCAGTAGGAGGGGTCTCAAAAATTGTTTGGACAAATGTTAAAACCACCACAGTAATTAATATGTATTATAGGGCAGCTAATGCTTTCTGAACCTCATAACTCAAGGGCCAATTTTGCAATCCAAGATTCACATCTTGCTCTCAGTTCTATGGCACTGTATGGCAAAAATGCTACAAATACTAGGCAAGTGACATGAGTACCAAACTAGGAGCAAGACAGCAAGATAAATCTCTGTGAAGCCCAGTCTCCCACCAGTAAGAGACTTGTGGTCTTGGGACTGACCTACACAAGAGGGGAAGTGGCCCTCTATCCAGGACCTACTTTCCTTAGAAACGCTTTCCCCTCGTGGGAGGGTTGTGGGCAGCACGTGGTGAGGTGGCGTTCTATTCATAGCATCCTCTCTGAGTGGATGAGTGAAAGCAGGTAATTATCTGCCTGAGGTGTGGGGAGCTCCGAGACTCTCATCACCCGTGGCGTGCACAGCGTCTCTGCCTGCCTACAATTCCCTTCATTTGGCAGATACTTTCAGCAGAAGACGCTGAATGCAGGCGAATTATTTCCACTACTTCCTGCTAATTTCAGTACCACATTCATACAAGGCTCTCAAACCTCTTAATCAACAGGAATCTGCTAACCTGAGCTGGGGTCACAGAGGGACAGCCTGGAGATCTGGGTAGATTGGTGACAGCTGCTGCCCTCTCTCTGAAGAGGATGCGTGTGGTTATCATCATGCTTGGCGACAGGAGGAGGGAGGAGACGGTCTTTTAAGGTCTCTTCCAATCTGGGAAGTCTATGAATATCACTGCCAGCTGAGAGTGATTCTCCATGCTTTATTCATCACAAAAATGACACGAATACAGAAAAGCAGCTTTCTCAAAGGTAGGTGGCCACTAAACCAGGCATCCAGACACTTAGCACTCCGAAAACATCGAAGTAAGTCCTTGAATTTTCAAAAAGAACATTTCAGGTATAGACGGAAAGAGAGTTCTGAGTTTAGTAATTCACAGATACAGGCTGAGAGCTTTTAAACTCAGTAGCAGTGAGCCAAGTTTGCCTAGAGAAAGCAATTGTAATTCCAGGTTGTGTTAATAGAAGTGAAATGTCCGAGATAAAATAGGAGATAAAATACCTCTCTGCTTTGTGCTGGTTAGACCTTACCTGGGTCACAATCTTCCATTCTTGTTACATTTGGCTGTTTAGGAGAAAGTGAAAATTTTCAAAAACAACCCAGACAGTAAAGGGTCTCGGCATCATGCAAAGGGAAAAATAGCTGAAGAGGTGACTGACTGGAAGCCCAAAAAACCTGAGACTCACACACCTCTGACTGTTCTCTTCATGTAGGATGGAATGAAAAATGAAGTTTCAGGGAGATAAAAACAGGTTCCAGTAAGGCAGTGACAGGGAATTTGTTTCAGTAGCGGGGGACTCCTGCAGCATCCAGAGCTGTGCCGTGACGGCACCCTGGATTTAGACACACACTGATCAGAAGTAGCCTTAAAAGGTTCTCAAACAGCACACAGTCTGTTCCTGACTGGAAAGACTCAGTATTGTACGGGTAACTGTTTACCTCTAAACTAATCATAATCAAAACCAAGATCTCATGATTCGTTTGTTTTAAAAGATTTGTAGTATTCAGCAAAATCGGAGTAATTTTACAGAAAACACCTGCCTAGCCACCACTTCGATATTATCATTGACAACTTTTTGTTAGTTGTTTTTTTAGACATAATTCACCTATTTTGGGTGTACGATTCATTTTTAGTATATTCAAAGAGCTCTGAAACCATCACAGCAATTAATTTTAGAATATGTTCATCACTTCGCCTTGGAAAACACCATGTCCATTATTAGTTGCTCCACTCCCGCCTTCCCTGTGTTCTTCCTTCCATATCCCAGGCTTAGAGAACCAGTAATCTAGATTTATTCTGGACATTTCCTATAAATGGACTCATATAAAAAGTCATACTATGTGCCTAGATTTTCCTTCACTTAGCATGATGTCTTCGAGGTTCTTCCCTGCTGTAATATATATCAGATCTCCATCATTTTATGGCTGAATATTATTCCCTTGTATAGATAAGATGCATTATATTTACCCGCTTTTCAGTTGCTAGACCAACTAGTCCCTACTTTTTGGCTGTTGTGAACAATGCTGCTATGAACACTTGTGTATAATTTTTTGTGGACATATGTTTTCATTTCTCTTGGGTGTATAACTCAAAGTAGAATTGCTGAATTATAGAACAACCGTGTTTAACTGTTAGTTTCCGAAGAACCATTAATACCTCAACATGTTTTTTATAACGTGTCTATCCTTCATTTAACCAATTCCATTATCACTATTATTATTATTATTTTGTAGTTCCATGGAGACACTGAACCCACACCCTAAAAATTTTCAGCGCTCACCTCATCAGTAGGACCCCAATCATTTACACTTTTACCTTTTATTGTAAACTTCACATACTATGAATTGTGCGATTCGTACAGTATGTACTGAGATTTCACAAATCTCAGTCGGTTATGTAAAGTGAACCCTTCTCAAGATAGAGCACATCTCCGTTATTCCAGGATATTTGTCACACTCACTCCTGCTTGGTCACTGGACTCGCCCTCTCCCCAGATGTACCTATTGTTCTGAATCTTTTCCATTGAATATTACATTTGTCCACTCTAGCATATCACATAAAATGACAGAGTCTGCACCTTGAGTAAGCTAAGTGTCCTTCACAAAACCTAGGACTATGAGTTATTTTTAGTTCACGTGTATTAATTACCACATAGAATTTCATTCTAAGGATGTACCCCACTTTGTCTATCCATTTACCACCTGCCGGACTTTTACTTCAGTTCCAGGTTTTAGCAAGTCAGAACCTCATCTCAGTGATTATTCATGTATAATTCTTTGTGTGGATGTGTGTGCTATTTCTTCTTAGTATTGGATTTGCTGCATCATAGAGTAGGTTTGTACATACCTTTATTATAGTCTGTCACTACATTTAGCCACAGTATTTGTATCATTTTATACTCCTGCCCAGAACATAAGAGAGTTATCGTTCTACATCCATGCCTACTGTTCCCCAGTATATTACATTTTAGCTATTTTCTCAAGTCTGTGGTTGTATCTTATTGTGGATTTCACTTGAATTTCTATGATTACTAATGATATTAAACATTTACAATTTGTTCATTGGCTATATAAAAATATATAAAGAAATTTGTGTATTTCTTTTTTAAAGAGTGTGCAAATATTTTGCACATTTTTGTTGATTTTTTTGCCTTCTATTATTGAGTTATTGGAATTATTTATATGCTCTGAACTCTTTTTTTAATATAAATTTCATTGGTACATTTAGATATACATAATGATCATATTCATCATAGGGGTTTTGTACCTGTATGTGAGATATATATATATATATATATATATATCTTAATATATTGGTTTTCTTCCCCTTTCTCTTCTCTTCCTTTGACTCCTCCCCCTTCCCTATTTACAACAGTTTTGTTTCCAATTCTTCTATCTTTTCCCTTTTTCTTTTCTTTTCTTTTCCTCTTCCTTCTTTATTAATATTTTCTCACAGTCTATGACTTGTCTATTAATGACACCTTTTAATGTCAAGTCTTTTTAAAAATTTTTGAGTAGGTCTTTTCATGCTTCTTTTTTATGTTATCCTTTAATGACTTGTCTAAGAAACCTGTCTTTGTACTCAATCATGGAGATAATATCTTATTTATTTGTAAAATGTTTTATGTTTTTACACAGTGATATATGCACACCTGTGTTTATAGCAGTACAGTTTATAATAGTTAAATCTTAGAAACATCCCAAATGCCCATCAACTGATGAACGGATAAAAAAGACGTGATTTTTTTATTTGAGTTTTTTATTTTGTTTTGTTTTGTTTTTTATACAGTGGAGTACTACTATGCTATAAGGAAGGATAAGCTTGAATCATTTGGTGTGAGAAACCAAAAGTGTAAATAAGGACCAAAGTGTATAACATATATTGGGGAAATTGAAGAAATTGTTCAAGTGAGAAGAGGAACAAAGAGAGAGGGAGGAAGGGCGGGACAAAAAACAGAGAGAGAATAGAAGGGAAAAACGGAGACAAAGCTTTTGTAAATAAGTGGAGAAGAGAGGTTGAAGAGAAGGGAGAGGAATAGGAAAAAATAGAAACAACTATATTGTGTACAGGTATTAATTCCTTATGATGAAGGCTATTATATATATCAATAAAATAAAACAAATTTAAGTTTTTTGGTTTTAGCTTTTATGTTTAGGTCTTTGATTCATCTCTAACAAATTTTGATTCCTCTGGTGTTTTGTTTAAAACTAGTTAAATGACCCTATAAATGGGGCCTATTTCTGGATTCTCTGTCATATTGATTTATTTGTCAATTCCAATGCCAGTATCAGAGGGTCTTGATAAATTAAGTCTTCCATAGTTTTTCTATGCAATATTATATAGTTCCTAGATAGACATCATACATATATAATGGTAATTATTTTTTCCTAAGAATTTCTATGATGATGCTATTACAAGGTAAACTGCTGTGAATTTCATTTTCTAAGTTTTGAAGTAATTGTTTATACAGCATTACAACTGATTTTTAAATGAACTATAACATTCATACAGGACCTACAAGAATCATAAATGTACAGGTCTACGAATTTTCACGCATAAACTACTTTTTTTTTTTTTTACCAAGAACATGCATTGATATGTTGTATATATAATGATCCCATTTATCATGGTTATTTTGGACCTATACATGATGTATCTTGGTTCCATAAACTACTTTTTTTTTTAATTTTAAACCAAGAACATGTATTGGTACATTCTACATACAATGGTCACATTCATTACATTAATTCTGTACCTATACATGATGTATCTTGGTTCTCCCCCCTCATCCCCCCCTCCCCTCTGCACCCTCCCTCCCTATTTACAGCAGGTTCATTCATCATCTTCCATATTTTCCCATTCCCCTCTCTCCCCTGTTGCCTTTCTGCTTTTCCCCTTCTTTCCTTCTAGTACTCCTCTCCTCTGCACACCATCCTCCTTTTATAGAATATCTATTACACCTCTTTGTCCTTATTTACCATTATGGTCTCTCATATCAGAGAAACAATT
>PVJO010013490.1:0-50905 GCA_004026905.1 Hystrix cristata
TATGTTCTCTTTTTGTTCTTTTCAGGAAAAAGAAGCCTCCCACTTTAGGGGACCACACGGAATGGTTCTAGAGAGAGCTCTTGTGACTTGCTCTACTTTTCTTCTCATGTATTTCTTCCATTAGAGGGCAAAAATTCAACATATTAAATAATAATTACACGTGACATCATATTCTACCACAATTAAATTATACAAGTACAGAATGTGAAAAATGTGCATGAATAATTACACTGCAGCCATTCTTCTATAAATAATTCAGCAGTGTCTGTGTGGTCAAATGACCGCAACTTATGGAAAAAGCAAAAAGCACAAGGCACATTGAACAGGTTCAATATTGTTTACCAAATAATTTCTTCAAAAGAAAAATAAAATCAATGTAATATAATCAAATGCATTAATGCCACAGCAAAATAAAGTGAAATATCATTTCATCTGAGATTGGTCAATATTAAAAGACATAATATTTGGTGTTATATATATGAAGGAGTAGACACATGTTGTTGACCTTAATGTAAATAACCTTCTGAAAAGTAATTTGGAAGTACTATCAAAAATTAATGTGTAGATATATTTCTTCTAAGCCATTCTACTTCTGGAAAAGTATATTTTTGAAATACACTAATCCTCCTAATACTTTGAATGTATCTTAGGACATTTATTGTAAAGTTGCTTATCAAAACCAGAGCTGGAGGGAAAAGTTCTAAATAAAAAGGTTAAAAGTATAACTGCAAGTCTATAAACTTGTGTTAAAGCCTCAGATCTCTTATTAGCTTCACAACTCATTAATTTTTCAAAAGTTCAGTTTAAATATTTGTCAATAATGTTTACCAAATAGGATTGAATGTGCATTAAATGAGATAGTAAAATATTTGAAATTTAAATAATGTCTAGAAATAAGGAATTATTTAAGTAATATAATTTATAAAAAAGATGAAATAGTTATAATTTTGTGTTCTAACAAAAAGATGCTCTGAGATCAAAAGTGACAAAAATTGTTAATTAGTATTGTAAAATTTATATTAAATGAATATATGTACATGTGCATATGTATGATACATACAGTACATTGATAATACTAAACATTATGTTTTTACCATATAAAATGTATAAAAGAATAGAAATAAATTCTTAAACAATAAACCTCTCTTTTTCTCTTTTTACTTTATATACTTCTGTATGTTGTGTATTGTTGTAAAATATTTTACAACAGATCTGCATTTTTAATGGAGTAAATAATAAAGATACACAGCACACATGCTTTAAACTATTGTAAAGTAACCATTTTGAACTCTTGGAAGGCAGAAAGAAAACATAAATGATACAGTTAAATCACAACTTCCTGAAGCAGACAGGGGGTTCCCCTCTCAGTATGGCTTAACCCTCCACCTGACACTTGGACTGTTTCACAGCAGCTCCCAACAAATGGATATAGCCTGCCTTAACCTCCAAGTTTAGAAGAAAAGTAACTGTTCCCATTAGAGGTGAGATTCAGAGACTGGACAGTTGCTATTGAGTTTATATCCAAGCGTTTCCCTAATTTAGCAAATGCCGCAAATATACAAATGTATGCCAAACAATGGCTGTCTGAGTATGATAAAGTAACTTGCTAAGCACCTAGAGAATCTCACAGAACACAAGGCCAGTGATGAGGAAACTCTGAGCATGTCTTTTCTTATTTTCAGTTTAGATTTTTTTCCATTTCAATGAGTGACACATTACCATATATTCATTTATTTACAAAATATTTGATGAGGAATTAAAGGATAATCTCTAGAACTCAAAGTGGGGTGCTTTACTTAAAATATTTCAGTGATCCAATTCTAGGGATAAGGAAGTAGCATAGTATAGTAAGAATTCAGGACAGAGGAACAAACGAATGGGCAGGTGATTTGATCTGAGAAGGAGATTTCCAAGGAAGAACTGAAAAAATTAAAAATAATAAGAGTAAGTTCTAGCATGTAGATGGTACCTTTGTTTATAAAACAAGCCTTGGGGTAGATGATGGTGCATATGTAAGAAACAAAAGATGAAGGGATTGGAAAGCATATAAATGCAACTTATAAATGTAGACTTGAAATATCCCTGAATCATTCAAGTAGAGATGTTATGGAGTTGGACGGATGAGTGCGGAACTGAGAGGAAGTTCGTGCTGAAGTTTAATTCTGAGGAAGCAGGAGTGTATTTAGGTTAATGCTCTTCCTGGGAGTGTGCACCTTGATATGTGAAAGCCAAGAAGACTGAGCACAGAACCCAAAGACTAATATTGCCATATTTTCTTCTATAGTTCTTACACAATAATTCTTTTTTAACTCGGAGAAGTATCAAAATTTCATACATTTGGACATTTTCTTCTCTTTCCCAATATATTACATTTTAGTCTTTATTTACACTTTCAGTTTCTCACACCAGAGAAACAACATGGCATTTAAACATGTGTGTCGGATTTATTTCACTTACGAGCATGGTCTCAAGATGCATCCATTTACCTAGGAATATCACAAGCTTATCATTCTTTATGGCAGAGAAAATGTCCAAATGGGAAAGGGAACAAGGGAAGGGGAACAGAACAGAAGACAAGAGAAATAAGAAATGGAAGGAAAAAATGGAAACAAAGCTTTTGTAAATAGGGAGGGAGGAGGGCGTGAGGGGAGGGGAATGGGAAAAAAAGAAGCAACAAGGTATGTCATGTACAGGTACAAATCCCCTATGATGTATGTTATCACTATGTACATCTAAAATGTACCATTAAAATAAAATTTTTAAAAAATTCATACATTTGAACGTAGGGGACTCTATTATAATCTTTATTTCTCTCCCGCTTGCCCTCTCCTGCCATCCTTGTTTCTGCCTTTATCTCCCTTCCTCTCTCCTTTCTTTCTTCCCTCCCTTCTTCCATCTCTCCCCCCCGCCTTTTTTCTTATTGATTCTACATGGTACTCTGACTTCAAAATCACATAATTTAGGAATATAAAGCATGAGAATTATTTGGTGCTTTATCTTGCCCCATTTAATTTTGATTGCTTTGCAGTTGGATAATTAAGAAACATCTAAAAATTCATGATTTTGTCTTGAGAAAAAAGTATACAAAATACTCAATTTTTCTTCATAATTTAAAATAAAAGAAACATAATGGAAATCCATATAATAATCACCCCAAGTTTTTATTTATACCTTAATGAATTCTAGTATCCTGTCTTGCACATGAAGACAAAAGAAACACCGAAGGAGTCACAGTGTACTGACACACAGCATGACATTCAACACTGTCCTTGAGGGCCACTTTCTGTCAGGTTCCACTGAAGCACATTGTTCTGGGTGCTATTCTACACTGTAGTGCAAAACTGTTCATCCAGGGCTATTTGGGCACCTCACCTTTACCTCATTATTCGTCGTAATTACCTGACTTCTAAATTAGAATAAGTGGTGTCTGTGGCATGCAGATTCTGCAAGCAAACAAAAATTTCTCGTGAAATACCAAAGGATTATGCTCCTACTGAATCCACACAAGCCAATGATCTAACATGCCAAATGAAAAAAAAAAAAAGAATGATAGTCAAACTGTTGGAATTTTGCTTTCCTCTGTAAATTTCTAACTTATGAGAAATGTGCTTGAGTTCCATGATCTATTTTATTCATGTATCATTATAAAGTAATTTATTTTTGACTATTTGTAGCACCTAATGCAGTGTTTGTTATACTTCTATGGATGAAGCCAATAATTTTCCAAAATTTTTATTACTTTGGAAATATGAACAGAGTCACAGATATTGATGGCACAGATAAAGCAGAATGTCAATAAAATCCAGTCATTAAAGAAAACATTCTTCATTTATTATTAGAACATGTGTACTAAGCATGTATTTGTATTTCTTCTTATGCTGATTTTCAAGTAGCCAGCTACAATAAATTGACTGGGTTTGCATTGATCTGTGTTTACAAATAGTGATTACTTTTGGTTACATGGATTTGATCAATTTGTAGCTAAGGCAGAAATTTTGAACAATATCACTTCTAAGTACTCAGTCATCAATAAAGGGTTGAATAGTTCATCTGACAGTTTTGTCTTAATGACTAAAATGTCTCTTTAACCAATTCAATTTGTACATTTATAAGGTAAACAATTACTTTAGTTATTGATCCATAAATGACATCTCCAGGAAATTACATAAACCTAGTCCCAGAATAGAATATAAACCTAGTCCTAGTCTTAGAATATAACTCAAATATACTTTTAGTCAACTATGGCTCTAATTCAGTACAGCAGTGTACATTTGGATCACCTGAATAACTTTTAAAAAATAAAGTTTAACCTTTTAAGTTTGACTATCAAGGTTGAGGGTACAATTGGAAATGGGCTTTTCTTTTTCCCTTTCTTTCTTTTCCACATTTGAGTGTTTATAAAAGAGTTCGCAGTGAAACTCCAGGGATAGAAATTCACATTGTTCTGGGTTGGCACAGATAGTTTAAATTAATTCCAAAACTGACAAATTGTATGTGTTCATGCCTATCTTTAGTTTACTGCAATTTAGATTTTCAATTATAGTATATTAAAAAATCTAGTAATTCAAAAAATCTGCTTTCTCCATGCTAAAATGAAGGAAGAAAAGAGCTCTGGATAGGTACAAAACTAAATTTTTCAAGTTTATTTCTGAAGAGGGTATGATTGTGAGCTCTTCATGCATTGCCTCTACGTTTTTGTATTTTTACCTTTTTTTGTATTCAGCAGGTATTGATATATGATCAGAAATATAAATATCAAAGTACAAACATGAATTGGATGCATGATGCATTTGAGAGAAAATTAACATCTCCATAACCATAACTTCCATTCCTTTTTTTTCAAAGTTGCCTGATGTTTTTCTTTGCAATGTCCCTGGGAAATGAATATTGATCTCATTTAATTTGTCTGTACACAGGCATATTATCGATTTACTCAAAGTAGTCCTCTGAATAGCAGGAGGATTCATGTTCTGAGTATTTCTCCCTAAACATTGATATGAAAATTATAACAACTGTCACTTTATCTTATTGAGTTCTGCTTCTTCAGTGGTACTATCTCTCTTGTAATACAATTTCTTTCTTTTTTGACCAGTTAGCAAAATTTGAGTTATATAAACAGATGAGAAAGATTTGTGAGAATTCGTTTTATTCTAGGCATATCAAATTCACTCAGTTAATATATCATCTTGAGGATCTGGCTTGATATATTTTTACTCTCTGCTTCTATTTACTTTTTTTATTTTTATTTTAAACCAAGAACATGTTTTGGTACATTTTACATAAAATGGTCACATTCATCACATTTATTTTGTACCTGTACATGATGCATCTTGGTTCTCCCCCCTCTTTGCCGCCTCTCCCCTCTGTTCCCTCCCTCCCTATTTACTGCAGGTTTATTCATAATTTTCCATATTTTCCCTTTCCCGTTTCTTTCCTTTGTTGCCGTTCTGCTTTTCCCCCTTCTTTCTTTCTAGTACTCTCTGCTTCTATTTATAGTTTCTTCAGAAGGCTGAAGTATTAGGGCCACATAATTCATAATTAAAATATTGTTGATTACTTTGGGAAATGAGAATTGCTGATTCAGTAAATGAGAATTTCTACAGTGTATGAGAGAAACTTTTGACTTTATTTGGAAGTATAGACAATACATATAGTGATCAGTATTTTTAAAAATGAATTTTTAAAAATTTTATCCTCAGAAAACAAGAATGGTAAAAGCTAGCAATCCCTGTGCCCCATGTGTCATCAGATATAAGAATTAAGACCATCCTAATTAGCAAATCTTCCCAATCTGATGCCAGAATTGTTGACATTAGTGGTTCTTAAATTTACTATCTTCACGACTCAAAATCTCATTAGATAAATAGCTATAATGGAAAAGTACCTTTTACTGTGAGCTGAAATCACATACTTAGATGCTTCTCTACTCAGCCTTTCTGATACGAGTATACAATTTGTGATCGACTACTCATGTTTTCCAGAAGTGCTTGGATATCATATTAACCAAACTATTCCATTTTGGATTTGACTGATAAAAGAAAAATAATTAAATATGTATTATATGCCCAGTCATATATATTTATTATGTTGATTAAATTTCAATTTAAAACTTAGTGACAGGTAATAAAATCCTAATTTTTCAGATGAGAAAACTGATGCTCAGAGTGACTCATTAGCTTGGTATAAGTCTTACTGACTACTGGTAGGGTAGGATATGGGACCAGTTCATTTATCTTTGAAACTGCTAACATTTTCATTATATCAATGTTTCTCAAGCATCCAGATTGCTAAGGAAACTTGTTAAAATACAAATTCCACTGCATTGGACCAAACTTAATGAATCGGTTTGGGGATGTGGATCACAGAAAATGCCAATTGAAATAAGCACCCTCCCGATGCTTACCCATCATTGACTTGTCATCTAGGTCATGATGCAGCCCCCTTCCTCACATTCTAATAGAGGTATTTATCAGGAGATGATTAGATGTTGCTGGAATTTATTTTTTCTTCATTCCTTTTGATCTGCTTTTTTCCCTAATGATAGAGATCAAGAGTTTTCTGACAGAGACTATATGCATACTTTACCAATGCTTGGATGAAGAGAGATAGCTTATTGAGCATGCCAATTGCTGACATTAAATTAAGAAAAGAAGTCAACATGTGGGTGAAAGTCAGTTGCAAAATCCAAATGCTCTTCACAAAAGATAGCAATGAGCTACAAGGAATGATCAAATTTTACAATGTATGTTAAAAACTTTTAAAATGTATTATATTTTTAAAAGACACATTGTCATTAATCCCCTTCAAAATACTCCCTCTAACTTCAAACACACCGAACTCATCATTTTTTGCCACTTTCTGAAGCAATTCGGGAAGTCTTCTGCGACTGTCTTTACAGGTGTGATCAAAAACATAGTGACTGGTGCTGCCTAGTGCCATCCAATAGACAGGCAGGCTTATAAAATCATTATACTGCGTCCTCATCCATTGTACTCACTGGATATGGGGCTACCCGACTTCTGGCTCTTCACCAGAATTAAAATAACCATGAAAGGTAAATGTTTTGAATTGGACTTTAAGGCACCAGGACAGCACAATTAAAGACACTGTCAAATCAGAACTGTCTTGATTTCCAGTCTACCCTCAGCACCTCACACATAGTCATATCATAATACATACTTTTTCAGTGAATCAGTGCACAAGGCTTTCTGATTCTGAACTGTCAAACACCAATTTATATAACTATACAGGAAAAGAATAACATCCATTTTTATGCCAATCCGATGCCCAGTATCTCATGCTCAAGTCTCATCCAATTCTAGGAGAAAATCTGGCTCTGTCTCGTTAATCAAGATAGATAACAACTGAGAACATATTTTTTTTAATCAGTAATATTGTGTCCCCTGGAAATCTTTTTTATGGTTTTAGCAAGAAAAAAAAATTACTTTTGAATGGCCCAAGTCATTTGCTCTCTTGAATACACATCAGTTAGCTATTGGTAAAAATATATGCCTGAAAAAGTAAAAGTTCAAAAGAAAAAATATGTGATTACAAATAACTCACTCCTGGTTGTGATAAAAAGGTTGAGATGCCTGGCCTAAAAGGTGTATGTGAGTACCTTCAAATCATTACTCAAGGCCATTGAAAAAAAACATGCATACAGATTAAAAAAAAAAACATAATAACTTTCAGCCCAATGATGTGTAAAACTCCACCATTAAAACTTAATTTATTTTTTAATTATTTTTAATCCATGTTAACATCTTGGACGGAGTGAGAAGAGAAAGCTCATGCTTTAAACGTACATAAAATGTCTACCATATTTTTTATATAGAATATTCTACTTCCTTAGTCCAAAAACCACATCATTCTGATTTTCTTTCAAATTAAATCCTTATATATCATACATTTCTCCATTTCTACTCTTTATAAGTAGTGTTTAACTTTTCTCATAGGTGAAACAGTATAAATACACACAAGAACTACTGAATATTTTATTCCAGCAATTTATCTCTTGCATCCTGGCTGTGGTTAAAAGGTAATAATGAAAATTAGATAGCAATTTATAAATTTCCTATAAATATGTGCACATTTTAAGTCAAAGGACATTCCTGAATGCAATACATATTAATAATTATCCAGTAATTGTTTACCTGGTAAACAAAATCTCTTTTCAATTATTTTATCACATAAAATTTGTCTGGTTTATTAGAACACTATGGAGAAATAACGAATAAGAACACTTCCCTTATATTCAAAAGTCAGAGAAATAAAGGAGTTTTTCATCTTTAGACTGACTCCATCTTTATACTTCATCTTTGACATTAATAACATATTTTTTACTCTCCTTAAAAAGTAAGTCACGGTGTATCACTTCGTATTTCTTTCAACAAGTTTATATTATTGAAAATTTATTTTCCAGCTTTTGAAGCAAGAATTAGTTCCTTCCCACAGCTTTAAATACTCTTGTTCTCAGACTACACAGGCACAGAACTGGTACTAATAAACCTTTTGTTTTGTATCCTACCTGTGTGAGGACTTAAACTATGATATGAAGTACAGGTACTTCCAACTACTTTACCTAGAAGTCTTTCTGTTTTTTTAAGTAACCTTAATTAACTTGTTTTCTAATCAATCTGTTTTATCTTATCATTGGTTGGCTCTGTATTCTGCATGGAAAAATACCCACATCTGTGCACGCAAAGACACACCACACACCTCAGCCTCACACCTCCCACCTGACCAGCTAAGTGGCCAGGAGTTCAGACTCAGAACTTAGTGCTCAGAACTTATAGCAGTCTAAGGACATTCCAGTGTTAAGGAGTCACTCAGGGGAAGGAGGAGGTTTTTCAAGGTAGTAAGGACCTTCCTGATAGAACCAATCTACAATCACAAGTAGGTGAGTTGGGGATTGTCAGATCGTAGAAGCAAATGTCATATGGTAAAGTGACATCTCATAGTGACTGAATGCATGTGGGGATCTATTTCCCTCTTCCTCTCTCTCAAATTTCTCTCTCCTTGATTACTGACCCCTGAATCCTCTTTAATACCTTGAGTTACTCTAAATATATTTCTTTCAATTCACTGTAGTACCATGCTTGTCCTTCAAGTATTGATATTTTCCATTGATTTCTCCTCAGTCTGTTACAGACTTATTCATTCTGTAATTCACTCACTCCTTCATTCATTTTTCGTTGTTAAAGAGTACACATAATTTCCTTTCAAGACAGTTGGAATAAAAACAGAACATTCAGTCTGTCCTCTGATGAAGAAAGCATCTAGACTCATAGGTGACAAAAACCAAGCAAAAATCAGGACACATGGTAAAACCAAGTTTTTCTCCAAATACTACTGTGTTCTTGCTTCCTGCAAACAAAGTTGGTATTGTTTTTCTGTCTACCCTAAATATTAAGCTCATACCTAACTTACATAAGAAACTAAAATCTGCTGAATCTTTTAGCACTTAATAGTCTGTTCTAAATAAACTAATTTAGTGCTTGCTTCAGCAGCACATATACTAAATAAACTAATTTAAACCAACCTCACAAATAACCTGAGTTCTTAGTAAGCTATATGTCTCCTGTCTTTATTAAGTGTTCATGTTGCCTGAGCCACTTTAATCAATATAATCACAAGGACAGAAAAACAAGATAGCCACTGGATAATTTTCCATTGAATAATGATAACATTATTCTGTATTTTCCAATAAAAATCATAATTATGACACTTACGGAGTTATTTACATGTTTCATTCCTACATAACATTAAGAGTGTACTTTTAAAAAAATATCTGGTTGATTCTCAGAAACCAGTGTAAGAGCCTGTTACGTGGGCATTCAGTCACTTCCCCCGTAGCTTCATAGTATTTTGCACTAGGTGAGTGTTATGGTTTGTGTCTAGATGTCCCCCCAAAGCCTCATGTGGTAGGAGATAGCTGGATCTAGAATGTGTGATTACTAAATTGATCCATTGATCGGTTTGGCATGGTTCTGCTGGGATCAAGGATGTGAGACTGAGATTGGGGGTGGGAGTGCGGGCTGCCCTGGGGGCAGGTAGCCTAGATAAAAGATACAGGAAAAAGCTAACTAGCTGCTTGTTTGCATTGCTTATTTGCATACATTCCTTGCATTTTCCTCACTTTACTTTGCTGCCGGTCTGCCACGCCACGCTGCCCTGCCTCGGGCCCAGCGGACTATAGACTGAAACCTCTGCAGACTGTGAGCTAATAAACCTTTCTTCCCCTAACTTTGGGTGTTGAGTATTCTGTCCCAACAACGAGAGAAAAATAACTAAAACAGTGAGTGAAAATGGAAAAGAAGGTAGCTTACTGTATTTGGTGGTTTCTCTTTAATAATCAGTGTATCAGTTAGTTTTCCATTACTGTAACAATTACCTGAGATAATAAGCTTAGAAAAAAGGTTTATTTTGGTTCAGAGTTTTGGTGGTTTCAGTGCATGCTTGGTTGGCCCGTGGTGAGGCAGAGTGGAAGTAGGTGACTAAACTTCACACCTCATGGCAGCTGGGGTCCCAAAATTCTCTTCAAGAGTACATTCCCCGAGAGGAAGGCCTCCCTCTAGGCCTCACCTTTTAGAAGTTTCACCACCTTCCAATAATGACACAGGCTGAGGACCACACCTTTAATGTATGGGCTTTTGGGGGGCACTTATTCAAACCACAGGAATATGGACACCAGTCATCAACCCATTTTGAATGAAAAATGGTACACTGGATAACACGATGTGAACAATATACAACAGAAGAAATTCTTTTAGTATCTACCACGTCTGAGACTCTGGTTTGGACATGGTGGTGATCGTATAAAAAGTATATATTACATACATATTACCTGTTAATATTATTCAGAGACACAAATTTAAGTATTTCTGAGATATTAATAAAATATCTCATAGACCCATCTCAAATTTAATCTCGTTCAGAAGTCTTTAACTTGAAAATCTCAGAGAGACTGATGAGATTATTTTGCTTAGAACTCAGGAAGACCCAGGTCTTTTATATTCAAAGATCTTTCTTTGGTTTTTGTCTTTTCCCACATTTCACTACAGGCATGATTGTCTGAATTTTTCTTCGAGTCTTAGTTCTTATACATGGGCTTCTGCTATTTTTTCTACTGCAACATTTTATGAAAAAATTTTAACCTAAATTTTCTTACCTGTAGGTGTGCCGGATCTTCTAACCAAATTTCTAAAGAGGAGGTAATTCCAGTGGAGGGCCTAGGAGGAAAAACATTTCATGTTTACTGAGTTCATATCTGAATCAGGCACTGTGTTAGACATTGCATCTATGTTAGGTCCTTAATTTAGCTTGAGAAACAGGGAAATTAGTCCATTTCCTTGAGTAAGGTTGGGCAGGCTTGGCATACCAAAGGCACAGGCTAGATGAACAGAAATATTTCACCACGTGCAATAGTCATGGCAAATTTGAGCTAAGGGAGACTTAGTGACAAAGCCTGGGTAAAGTTGGGAGATACTATACGCTGACTAGAGCTGTGTGCATATACGTACATAGACCTGTAGTTTACTCAACTTTGAATTCCACACACTTTTCTACATTCTTATTTACATCCCGAAGGCCTGGCTAGTTGTAACTTTAAATATTTATCATCCTAAAAAAGAACAGCAACTGTGTGCTGAAAGAGAAAGAAGGATCTCTCTCCACAGGGAAGCCAGACACAGACCATGCTAAACTTCAAAGAAAATTTTGACTCCAGATCCAACCAGCCCATTCTATATTGTTAGGACTGTTGCTTTCTGCCTCAGAAAAATCAGCAGAAGCATGATATTAGTTTACAGGGCTACAGTTCCTGCGAGAAAGCAGGCATGGACTGCACGAGAGAACAGAGTCCTTTGCCCTTTTTTTTGTCGTTTTCCTTCAAAATTAACTTTATCTGGGAGACTGTGATTTGCTTCTCACAGAAGAAACCAAATACATAGACAACAAGACTTTGGTACATTAATTTTTCTGCCCATTGCTGTCTTGACGGACCTGGAAGTTGAGTTTCTCACTGACACTGCTGACTTGGACTGAGATCAGAGACTGCAATAATTTAAGGCACAGAGGAAAGCCTGGGCTATTTCCTCAGCTTTAAAAATTGAGACATTAAGTGTTTTTGAAAGCATGAGACTTAACACAAAGGCATAATCATAACGTGGGAGATGCCACATACTGATGACAGTTTTTCTTCTACTAACATTCAAGTTCCATTTCTCAGTCTCCTGTTCAGTTCGGTACATCCACATGAGGAAGGCTAACCGACAGGATGGATGCAGTGATTTGCAGTAAAAGTTACCCTGTCGGCTTAATTTTATATGACACAGAGATCTTGTAAGTTAGGTGTCGAATGTGGCAGAGACACAAATGGAAGGTAACTTCGCCTCCTGATTTGTCCACAGGAAGACAAGACCAGTGATCGTGATCCATCTTTGATAGATTTGTAAGTAGGGCAAAAGCTTGTTTGGGAATTTTATTTGTGATTAAAATTTGAAACAGTGATACGGATTGTGAATGGTGAGGCACAATAAATAATCAACATGGAAGGCCATGGCTCAGATGCCCCCTGCTTGGGAGACCCTGGCTAAGACATTTATTAAACATATTTTTTATCTATTGTCTTCTTTTTGAGCTCTGAATTAAGCTGTTCCTTGCACTGATGCAACACACTTTTGTCTTATTTTGGAAAGACCATTTTCTTTATGTCACTTGCTAACTAAATACCAAACTGAATAAATGTTTGCTGATGTGCAAGTATGTATATTCACACGCTTGTCATGACAAAAATCTGTACATGGTATCCTGGCATTAAAGATTCTCTATATTCTGGTCCCATTTACACGTCTGACTTCACTGGTAATTTTCCCAAGATATAAATAGTTAATTAAGTTAAAAAATTTATCTTTACTTTCCTCTATCAAATGTAGAACTCATTATCCTTCAAAATATTGTCATATCTATGTCTTCATTTTATCCAGCACTACCCGTCTCTCAATAGTTAACTGTACACAAATGTTTAATACTCATAGATATTCCATTTTATTATTTTCAGAATATGTAAGTCTTCAAAAAATCACTAAGAATTTTTTTCTGGAAGTCAAAGAATGAAGTGGAAAAAAGAAAAAGCTAGTCTAGGGAGAGGGATCATCTTATACAAGGGCACAAAAGAAAAAGCATGCTCAAAATATTTCTGTTTTATTAATATGCTAACACCAAGAAAAAGCTTAGGAAAATAAATTTTGAAAACTTTTACTGTGACCATTTTCAGAATGAAATTATAGCCTGCAATCTATTACTAGGGTAAATATATATTTTATCTTCCAACCTGGCACATCACTGAATGTGAAAGGGAAATGAGATAATCGGTGGAAAAGCAGGTATAGATGAAGTTTGCCCCAGGCAAACCAGAATGTATGTTTGCCCTAATCGTCATAAACAGATCAGACATAAATATACCCAGCTTTACAGTGAATGAGTCACACCCAAATTTCTTTTCTTTCATATAGCTGAAAAAGCTGTTGTGACTCATTTTGTTGATATCACACCAAGGACTAAATACTTGTTTTAGGCAAGAAATCAAAGCAGTATTGAAAGCCTCTATATTTACTCCTCACTGAAGCTGCAGATATGTAGGTAGATGACAGGGAAGGCCGCAAGCACGTCAGCACTGGAGTGACCGACTGCCAGCCCAGACAAATCAGAATTTCATACAAATAAAAACATACGTTAACATGTATACCAGAGAATAGACTTACAGAGTCTAACTGAATCATTCTAAATTTTTTTCATATACAAAAACAGACTTACAGAGTCTAACTAAATGATTCTAAAATTTGCCTCTATTCACCCATTTTTTTCACTCAGTGTTAACTGAAAATGTCTATACTTGGTTTCTTCAGGTTGCTCCAAGGTATAGTATTTCTGAGCTTTCTTTTAGATTGAACTTTCTTCAGCTTCCACACTGTATATGAAGTCACTCTTTATCCCAGATAAACCAGAATTTGAGGATAAGCATAATAAAAATAGATTTTTTTTGAAATTGTGCTACATTTGTTCTCAAGAAATATTACAAAGCTTGAAAATGTGGTATTTATACACAATGGAGTACTACTCTACCATAAAAAACAATAAATTTGAGGAATTCATAGGTAAATTGAGGTACCTCGAGGCCATAATATTAAAATAAATCAGACACACAATTTTATTTTTTTAATTTTATTTTAATGGTATATTTTAGATGTACATAGTGATAACATTCATCATAGGGGATTTGTACCTGTACATGACATATCTTGTTTCTTCTATTTTTCCCATTCCCCTCCCCTCACCCCTTCTTCCCTCCCTATCTACAAAACCTTTTTTCCATTTTTTTCCTTCCATTTCTTGTTTCTCTTGTCCTCTGTTCCATTCCCCGTCCTTTGTTCCCTTTCCCATTTGGACATTTTCTTCCCTTTCCCAATATAATATATTTTAGTTTTTATTTACACTTTCAGTTTCTTACACCAGAGAAACAATGCAATATTTAAACATGTGAGACACACAATTTTAAATATCACATGGCTTCTCTTATAAGAGAAATCCAAAATATAAATAGAGCAAAAGAAAAAAAAAATACAATAGGAAGTGGGAGATCTTTTTCAAATGCAAAAGGGAACAAGAGATAGAAGGAGAGAGGGAGGGGAGAGAAAAGACATGCAAAAGAAAGAATCGAAGGAAAAAATGGAAATAGAGCTTTTGCAAGTGGAAAGGGGAACCAAAGTTAAAAGGAGCAGGGAGGGATGGGAAGGGCAGGGCACAAAAGAAGAATTAAGATATGGTGTGGACATGTACCAACTCCCTGCAACAAATGTGGGGAGTACGTCATTATGTTCTGTAAGCATGTACTAATTAAAAAAAAAACGATATTAAAAAAATCTTTATTTGGATAACCAAGACAACTGAAACTAAAGTTCAGCTCAACACGTAATAAAGTTCTCAATTATGTGATTCACTCCATTAATTCTAGAGAAATTTGAAAAAGAGATAAATTTGAGTTAATACATTCTAGGAAATCTTTGTAATTGTGATTATTTGAATCTAAATGTTACAGAGAAAGACAGGAAAGCAGACATTCCTGGGAAAACAATCAACGATGACTTAGTATTATCATCCAGGTGTTAATTTATTGCAGAAAATCTAACAGTTAATGAGGACTGCCACCTTTGACATATTTTTGCTCCTCACAGACATTCTCTGATCTGTGATTTTCCTGACAGTGAGTAGCTGTATTTAGGTAGTAATTATAGCCAACAATAGTGTAAGATATAAATTACCAACAATATAAAAAACAAACAAACAAACAGACATATAAAGCCTCAAGTAGCAGTGAGCAACTGGCTGGAAAGAAAATGGTAAATTTAGATGATGCAGGAACAATTCAGGTAGTTGTGTTTCTAAATTTTTCTAGACCACAGGGAGTGTTTCGTTACAATTTATTATATTACTAAAACTTATTTTAACGGGTTTTAATATGATTTTAAATAATTAAATTTTATTTACCTGGGTGCTTTTTCAAAAGATTGGAAGATTTTTAACAGCATGTTAGCTGCAATAGATTTATGTATACCACTGCTTCATGATTCAGAGTTAGAAGAGAAATGTTACACTACAGTGAATTTACTCCTAAAATAGTTAGAATGGTGGAAAAAAGAAATGGTATATTTAATAAATCAAAAAAAAAATCTCTACTCTTAAAATCAAGATCTAGGAAGACGGGAATGGACAGAATTAAAACAAGATGATATGGTCCCTAAAAAGCTACAAAAGAAAAATTAAATGTAAACCATTCACTCTCTGAGATACTCAAGAACAGTTAGACTATTAGTTGCTTTTCCCAGCTCAGTTCCCAGAATATTAGCAGTCAGACTGGTAGTCCCAAAGCAGAGGGCTGTAGAAAACTCTGGGGCAGGGAATCCCACCCACCAGTCATCAAGTACTGTGTAAGCACGCAGATTTTCTAACCTTTTAGTAATTTTATTTATAAAATCAAGCCGCATTTGGAAGATACCAAGCATTTGAAGAAAGTCCCCAACATGAATAAAACAAATATAAAATAAAACAATAAAAACCAAAGAAAAACTCAGAAGACATATCTGGAGAAGACTGTGTTGAAGGAAATAAGCCAGACTCAGACAGACAAATTGCCATTCTCCCTAATTCGTGGAATCTAAAAAACACAAGAAAGTACATGGGAAAATATTATTAGACAAGAAGAAGAGGATAACAAGGATGGTGATGGGTGTCAGGGCAGAGAGTGACGAAAAGGATGACCACAATATACTCTACACATTGAAACCCCCCCATAACATGAAAACAAAGTGGCAGGCGGGGCAAGGGGGTGATGGAGTGGTTCAAATGATCAAAGTACACCATGTGCACATATGAATCTGCCAAAATGAAGCCCATTAATCTGAATAATCAATAAAAAGTGAGTCAAAAGGATAGGTTGGCCTTGCAAATTCAAGAAAAATAATAAAAGCCTAAAAGAACTGTAATTAAAACTGCAGCATACAAGAGTCATGGTAGTTGGTCTTGGAAAAATATTTTATAGCTGACATTGTTCAGAATTATTGGTACATGCTGATGATAAAAACAGATTTCCAACCAGTACTAGTCTTATTTTTAAATACTCTACAGTAACTTCCCTGTGCCTCAGAGGGATCACTCCTACCCCCTGGCCTGTGAGATGCTGTAAAATTAATACCCTCACAGCGATGAGCACAGCGTTTGCTTTCGGTTCAGATTGGAGTAGCTGCACAGAGTCTCCTGATAGTGGTTTTCCAACAAAATCTGATCCACTGACATGGAAAATTATTTCAAAATGTTATTGAAAACATAAAATGGCTTAGTGCTACTTCAAATGAAAATTGGGAAACCTAAAAATCTGACAATTGTTTAATACAACAACGAATAAAAACTACACAAAATGGAATCATAATAAAGTACTTGTGTAAGTAGAGAATGATGTTTACATAACCATAATATTTGCAATAAAAATATAGGTAAGAACATAAAATATCTTCCTATAATAGTCCATGCATACTGTCAAAAATTGGTAGATCAAAACGTAACAATCATGTTTATGCAAATATGTAGGTGACAGTAAAATAAAGTCTCCAAAATGTACAAGTGTACCAGGGAATCCATAATCTATGGATGCTCAAGTCCCTTATAGAAAATGGGAAAGTATCTTCCTATGACCTATGCACATCCTCCCACATACTTCAATCATCTCTAGATTGCTTGTAACACTAAATACAATGTAAGTGCTGTGTACGTTGTTATTATTCAGTATTGTTTAGAGAATAATTACAGGAAAAATGTCCAAACACGTTCAGTCCAGATGCCATTTTTTCCTGAATGCTTTCCACCTGGGTGTCTGAATCCACAGATGTGGAACCCATGGACACTGAGAGCCGACTGTACATGTACCTGGTGACTGGAAGGATTAGAGCTTAGGGAGCAGGGGCGACTTCTTTTCAGGATGGGCCTTTCTGCTCAATTTGACCCTTAAGCAAAATTCATGTAATACTTTGATTAAACTAAAAAACGAAGATTATGTGGATTTAATTAGAACAAAGTGATAAAAATGACAAATAATTTCTCCTAAGTCCATTGGCTGTCATATAATACAGAAGTCAAAATTCAAATCTGCTACATTTCACTCTATGTAATTCTATTTTACTGCCTTTAAAAACATCTTTCATAATTCAAATGCAGTGTTTATTATTAGAATGAAGGCTAACAAAGATATTCTTAGAGATAGCTTTCAAAACCTATGTTTAATGTGTATTTAGTATATACTTAATTCAAATTTAGCACTTTATATGCTTCACTTTTAAAATAATAAATGATTTGGAGATATTTTTAACTTTAAAAAATAAACATACATTTCTACAAATCAAATACTCATTTAAGGTTTTGTCATAGAGATTAAGTGATCTTTCTGATTAGATACAATTTCAGACTTGATCAAGTTAAATTTGGTACCTGTGAGCTCCAATATTCTAGAGAACATTCTGCTTTTTAGAGTTACAGACTCATGAATGATTTACAAATAGAAATTTTCTTACATGTAAGGGAAATTATTCAATTTCAAGAATCTAAAGAATAATGCAAACCATTCAAGATCAGAAGAGTTCACCAAGGCAATTTGGTTTGCATTCGTGTACCTTATTTGGCAAGTTAAAGCGGATATAAAAACACTAATTCTATTAAAGACATGGCAGTTCACAGCCAAATAGTGAAGACTTTTGTGAAGCAGAGAAGTCGTGAAGGAAACGGTCTCTCTGATGGCAAGTAACGCCTGCTGCGGGGTGAAGGATGGTGCTTAGATCCTTTTCCATCAACAGCAAAAATGCTCTGTCCTTAAGTGCTCAACAGCAATATTAACAAACCTCACTTCATAAAACAAGCTAATCTGTGAGTTGGTTTTACTTGGTGCATTCAATACAAAAAGAGCTTCTTTCCTACTACTATAACATAATACATTTTATAATTACAAAGGATCAAAGTGTTGTCCTTCTAGGCCCCAAAATTGAGAACTTTATTTTTATTAAATTCAAAGTTGACTTACATCAGACTTTTTTAATCCCCATACAAATTAAATTGCAAAATTTCGCTTTAAGATTAGGTAAATTGAGTGTAGCAGCAACGTATTCATTTTTACTAAATCTAGTTAAATATTACCCAACAAACCACTAGATAATGGTAATCAGTTGTATAATATTAAACAATTATTAAAATACATTTTTGCTCTAAAAGCACAAATAATAAACATTTTGTCTACTGTTGGCTATATCAGCTATTTATAGGAGACTTTCAGCCATAATTTTGTAAATGAGGATTTCAACAAGGTATAAATTAAGAAAGAGTTTATTCTTACTCTGAAACAGAGTTAATTGCCCTCCACCATGGCAAAACAATAGTTTTAAAGTCATGAATCATTTTATGATCATCCCTTTTATGCTTTCCTCTCAGAAGAATATATTTCCTATTTTATATCCACTGTTCAGACTAGTTTTTTCCTTTGAATTTTATTATAATGGACATATTGGGGTTGGCTAGTGCTTGCTCAATCCTTTCTTGTTAAGAACTCTGTCATCCTGGTCTAACAGCTTTGTACATGATTCCAACATTGCTGTTCACAGAAGCAACTTTAACCTACAATGCAAACATCCTCATTATGGAAGGGACAAGAACAAATGACAGATGATGTGGCTGTCCTCTGAACTGTGCTCTTATTGACCTATTTTCCAATTATAGCTTTCTCATTTTAACACTGTGCATCATGGATATTCATAAAGAACGGTGAATATAACTCTTATGAAAGGAGACTACATACTAGTATGAAATAGATGTTATAATACTTCCTATACAATTTACTAAAAAGAAAACATTAAGAACACAGAAATAAACATGAGATTGAAGTCCTGAATTATCCATAACTATTTCAGCAGTGCTATGATAGATGGAAAGACTAGCATTTCAGCACATATTCAATGTATTTTAAGTGGTTTAACATTATATGTTGCTAATCTAAAATAAAGATATTATTCTTTAATTCTTTTCTAACGGTTGACTGAGTAAGGACTCCAAATACATCAGAAATATTTCAGAGCAACTTCATAAGAATTATTTGCCCTTGGCAGGTTCCAATTTAGCAACATGAGTCATAAGGAAATCATGTCACTCCACAGTGTCACATCTTTGCAATCTCAAATAAGACAAGTACGAGTGTGTACGTGTATGTGTGAGACAAAATAGATTACATGTATAATGTACAATTGAATTCAGTGAAGTCAGCAGATGATGTCAAAAAGAACTAAAAAAATAAATCCCATAAGTCTCAAAAATTAAAAATATGTTTATAGGAGTCAACTTTAATTATCTTTCCCTAGAAGCTACCAATAACTTCCCAAATTAAACTAGAATTTTCTAATACTTTGAAGATATTTTGAGTGACATATGAATAGTTAATTTTTATTCTTTTTAGAAGTGTAGATTAAATGGAACTTATGTAATACAGTATGTATTAGATATAGACAACACATCTCAAAGATAGAGAAGAATTGACAATTCATTATTTTATTATAAGAAAATTCCAGAAATAAAAGTTAGCTTTATAAATCTGCTGACTAAATTATTCATAATCTCAGGCAAAAAAAATAACCACCATCAAGAAAAAAATAATTCTTTCATTTTTTTCCTAGAATGTTTAGAAGTCAGGTCAGTACTTGAAAAAGTAGGTCAGTAAAATAACTGGATTACTGAAAATAATCAGAACTGACAGGTAGACTACTAGAAGTCTATACACCATAGATTTTTGCTTTGAGTGTTTCTGTAAATCTGGCATTTCTTGGGAAACAGATGAGAATTAATAAGATTATGCTAATTTATAGCATAAATTAAACTTTGGTAGGATTTATACTGTTGAAGACTTTTAGTGGGCACTATTAAAAGTTAAGTTTAATCATTTTAGTTATATATTCATTTTACATTTTTCTAAATTAGAAACATTCCAAAATTCTGTTACATAAATTAAATTATTTTTACATGCAAGTGGGATGAATAGTTCATAATGCTTACTTCAAAATGATGATAAAATGTCAAATAGTACTAAATTTTAAAGTTCATGCAATGAAAGTAATCTAAATGATGTAAGGAAAATAGATCTAGAATACATTCATTGCATCATAAAACTGTATCCCATAAATAAATGAAAAATAAAAAATAAGTCTTAAGAGTAAAAATGTCTTGATTTTTAAAAATAATTTCACAGATATTTAAGAATTTTATACTGTTTTATATTAAAATTTAACACATAAACGGGAGGCTAGAATTTCAGAAGCATGACCATAGACTTACTTATGCAGATCAACTTTTTAAATCTTCTATTTTTCTGAAATGGCTCCTTATGGTACTCGATGTGTCACTAGATTAAACATTCTCTGGATTTCTAATTGATGGTATATGTCTTTGCCCCCAGTTGAAGATTCCATGTCAAAAATGCTGTCTGCAAGAAAATGCATCACTCTAACGTGTATTTTAAATCTGTTAGTAAAGGCACTTTCCACCTCAGTAGTCTGCATAGAACACACAGAAGCAAAGAAACACGCAGTGCCTTCCAGCTAGATGCTAAGAAAGCTACAGGGAAAAAAAGTTATTTCACATATATCTGCATAACACCCATGTCTTTCTCCAAAATACACTGAAGATTCCTTTTTTGCTTATACTACAAAAATTTAGAACACTTTCAAATAAAATATATCTTTACCACTTTTCTGAAGGAAATTATTACACATTGGCCTTAACTGATCTATTTTTAGGAGCCAACAGCAGCAGGGTATGTCAGAAAGGTCTGCTTCATGAATTATGTATTTGTCCTTTTTCACTTGACTACGTTCCCTTTATTTTATGAATCCCTGAAATCCTGAAACAGTAAGTTTTAGGTTGAAATGTTCACAATCTTCTAGCCACATACTTTACCAGCTACGTCTTTCTGCTAGTTCCTTGTGCCTGAGAGAGGCCAATTCCAAACTCTCTCTTTATAAAGTATATGAAATACATTCTTTTAAAAGAAAAATGAACTTTGTTGACCATCTGCCATTGTTTTCCTTTTGCATAACAAGGCTCATAATGACTACTATCATCATTTTTGCTTTCCTAAAATTGTAGTTAAGGGTGTGAAATATATTCATTTATCAGGGCTTAAATTATACTGTGTATCATACATTTTATTTTTGGTTTAGTGCTTTACTAAAAAATGAAATTGAATTATCAAAATCAAGTTAAATAAAAAATAAGTCAGTCATACAACTCCTACAATTTCTGTTAGCTGACTTCTGCAGCTACATAAGTATAAAACTTACACATACACAATTTCTCCATAAAGCTTTGTGTAACAAAAATAATTCTGTTAACATCTGTGACTAATAACCCAGAAATAAGAGAACTGGGAGGGGGTGCTGAGCTGAATACTGAAAATAAAAGTGTTGATTTACTCCTCATTGTCACAAGAACATTTATGGTGGGCATGAATAGGAGGCTCTGCCATACTGGAAGTTCTCCCTCTGACTCTCTGCATCCTTTTGTCTACCTAATTCCATCATCTCGGATACCAAAGACCGCTGCTCACAGCAGCTTGCAGTTGCTTGTCATGCATGACCTTCTGTATTTTGCCTGCTCTTTTCTTTGCTCCTAGAAAAACTGAGGTGGGGGGGGCAGTTTTACTGCCTTTGCCAAGTCTCACTCACGCTTACGGCTCTCACTGAAACAGGTGAAAGAAAGTGAATCACCTTTTCTAGAGACTGTGTTTTCAACCTTAGAAGTGCACACTGTACTATTTAAGTAAATACGACTTAGCCTCTTGCCCAAGATTTCAGCAAAATAAACACATGAATAAGCTAGTTTGGGTTTATTATGATATTTTTATTTTTTATTTTATGATATTTTTATGAAGTTAAATTGGTGGTCTTTAAGCAATCATGTTTTCAGAGATCAGGATTATTTTCTGTGATAATTTTTTAACTTTGAAAATATTACCTAAAATAAAAGCAAACTATTTCAAGTAGGTAAAAGATTTTTTTCTTGCAAATGAATTTTCTTCTGTCAAAAGTCATTTATTTGCAACAAATAACTACTACGTTTCCACTGGAATAATTTTCTGGACATTCTTTCATATGTTTCAAAGTTTTTCTCCACTGAAGATATTAAACGTCAAAACTTTGGTAAATTCTGATATTACAATACTCCAAAACATGTATTAATTGTACACAGCAGTGAATGAGGTGAAAAAAGATATGAGTGTGTAAACAGAAAATCTGTAAATTGCAGCACTTCTATAATTTTAAAATTGTCACTGGAGAAATGGAAGCTATCACTTACATTTATATCTTTGCTATTGTTTATTCCCTTGAGAATTTATTCAAAGTATCCTTCTATTCTAAACTTCACAAATAAATATATCTACCTACTTATACATAATGCATGCATACATGTATCCATATGTATCTTTAGAACTTACATACTTCCTATCTTTAAAGATAAAACAAAATTCCAAATGAGGACAGGCTATTTCGCAGACATTATGGGCCAGTGGTTTGTTAAGAGTACTTATTTCATGGCTTTGAAAACTTATGCCTACTTTTATTAGAGACCAATGTTTGTAACCACCAGAAAAGTATCCCTCTTCTTCCCAAACTCTTCTTCATATGATGGTTGTGTTCAGCTGTGATAAAGTTACAAGACGTGTAGGATGAGTATGTACCCAGAACAAGTTACTACACTTATCTGCTGGCTCATTTCACACAGTGTGTTTCTCAACAGTGTTTAGATTTTCCAGAAGGGATAATAGTGAAGTTCTCCAAATTGATGTGCATAGGTAAATATTTATACCTATTCACATAAACATTTGTCAAACTTTTAAATTGACATTATTTCCAAATTTATTTATAAAATTAATAATTTTAAATGACTTTAACAAGGTTAAAAGAGTCAGTCCTTTTATTCTAAAAGAATTAAATACTAATAGTTTACTGAATCACTAAAAATTATTTATGGAAGAGTGGTATGTGCCTCCTTCTTTATGTGCTTTTTAAAAACTTCACATAAACAGAGAGAATGCTACTCTCTTTGACTAGAAAGTTTGATTCTCCAGCATCCAGGATGTTGCTAAGACCAAAGCTCTGTAGAATATGAATATAATGGAAACAGTGAAGCTTCCAATATCTTTGCCCTTTGAAACAGAGACTCTTTTTTTTGCTTTTAATTATAATGAGATTCACTATTAATAACCATCAATTATAAAACAAGATTCTTTTATGTGCTATTTTCAGTTTCTTCTTCACATTTGCTTATGTGCTCCATTTATGATTATTGAATATTGCACAATGTCCCCTATCAAAAGAAAAATAAAGACAAAGGTGATCATTATACCCAAAGTATCTCTGTTTCAAAGATTACATGGATTATTGAAAGCCAATTTATCAATTTTATAAGGATATAGAGATTTTTGTCCAGAGAATAAAAGCTACTCACTTCATAATCATTACCATTTCTTAATAAGCACAAATTCTGTGTATAATTAAGGATCTATAAGAAAACAAAAGCCAGAAATCAAGCACAAAAGTGAAATTTAAACGTTAAATCCAGTTCTCACTACACTGCTAAAGAAACAGCACAAAAGAGAAAAGATGAAGCCAGTAGCTGGAGAAGCCAGAACCTGGAGAAGCCAGCGCTGTCTTTTAATGAGCCGTACATGAGGGCCTTTACCTTCACTCAAGGTCTACTTCTCTTTTAGTGAATGGCACCTGCGATCATGATGGTAAATGGCCCAGACATTAGAAAATAAGAAAGGAATATTTTCTCCAAAGTAATCAAAATCCTGCCGTACAACATTCTCTGTAGTACAGCATTAACGACTCTTCCTGGCGTGATCTCAGCCTGTCCTTGTAGTGTGAAACACTGCATTTTAGAAACAAGTATTCCATGGTGCTTGGTTCCCGTGGGCCTTCTGTCATTCTTTTACTGCTCAGAGAAAAAGGATCAATTCGCATAGTATCCACACTGTAACCATTTTTCGGTTTTCATACTCCAAATGAATCACTCATTATTCTGATCATAGTTAGTCTTTTGTTTATGTTAACACTATAAGAATTATGCATGATAGCACCTCCATTATTTGTTAATGTCTTATGATAAAAGACCAGGTGTTACTCCTCTGTGTTCTTTTTTAGCACCTAGAACAGTTAATTTCAGTCTTCAGAATGTACACCAAGTAGAACAGAATTGCAAAGGTAACTTGATTGTGATGGTTAATTTTATGTGTCAACTTGACTGGGTCATGGGGTACCCCAATCTTTGATTACACCATTCTTGAGTGTCTCTGTGATGGTGTTTCTGAGACGAGATTAACCTGAGTCGGTAGACTGAGTGAAGATCGCCTTCCCCAATACATTCACCCTATATAATGTCTTCAAGACATAAGTAGGACCAGAAGTCTGAGAGTTTACTTTCTCTGCTCAGTGGTCTTCAAACTGGAATTTCACTTGGGCTGCAATTTACACCACTATCTCTCCTCTTTCTCGGGGTTTTGGACTTAGACTGGAATACACTGACGTAGCCTATATATTCTGTTTTTTGAGAACCTAGACAAATACAATCATCAACCATTCATTTGGGCATGGGGATATTTACTAGACTTGAATCTTGTCATTTTAAAGATCCAGTTTAAAATTAATGATTTTTCCAATTCTTTATAGATCTATAAACAAAATTTAACTTCAAAGAAGAAATAGAGACTTCAGCAATAATAATTTAATTATTGCAAACTGGTTTGGGTCATGAAACTACCACTTTAAAAACTGGATTTACATGCCCCGAATCATCAACGCCAAGTACTTGGATGCCATGGATGCTGAGCACTGGTCCTGACCAGCAGGCCCTGGCCACCCCTTGGCCGCCCTCCAGCCCTCCAGGGTGCTGGAGGGAGGGGCGAGTGTCTGGGCTCTTGCTGTGGGCTGTGTCGGCACAGGCAGCTCACAGGCCCCGGCGCCTGCACATTGTGGGGTTCAGTGCTGTGTGCCCTCCGCTCTGCACATTGGCCCTCAGCTTTGGGTGAGGCATGCTGTTCAGGACAGTTTCTGTCCGGGGTGGGACTAAGCAGGCAGGGTTTTCTTTTGATAAGAGAGTCAGTGCCAGGAGAGAAGCCATTTCCTTGATTGTGTAAGGAAGGCACTGTTGACACATTAGAGAATAAACTCCTGTTAAAAACAACAACAACAACAACAACGAAAAACTGGATTTACAGACTATAAGGGGAAAGAAATCGGCATGTCTCCTTTGGGATACTACTTTATCTAAGACAACTTACTTAGTAGCCACAAAGGGAAAAACATTTTCACATGAAGTGATGAGATCACCCCTTCCACCTCTGTGCCAATGGCTCATAAGGTTTCTAAAATGGGAGGAAGGAAATAGTTATCCCCAATTATGTCTGATTCAAATTGTGTCACTTAAAACATCAACCTGTTTTTAGCAAGGCTGTTTTTAGATCTTCTATCTTTACCAAGAAAATTCTGCTTGTTTTTGCAATATTTTCAACGTGGAAAAGTAATTTAGATTATTTTCATATCATTATCCGTAGGTAAATTTATAAGTGTAATATGCATAAGCCTGTTCTCAAGGATTAAGAAAAATGTTGAAATAGTAATTTACAGATAGACCCAGTAGGCGTGGTTCTAGAGGAGTGTACATGGAAACATGTGTCTCAGAATTCCTGTGTTGCCAAATAGTGTATTTGGTAAACACTGCTCATGACAGCTTATTCTTGGGCTTCCAAAAGCTAACAACATGTTAATGGTTCTGGGGTGAGATACAGTAAGAAAATGCATTTGGCTATATTTTACAGACTGCTCTCTAAGGTGATAATGATGTGCCAATGTAAGTTTGTTGATTATAACAAATGTGCCATGCTGGTGTGGGATGTTGACAGTATGGGAAGTTCTGCACGCTTGGGAAGGGCATTTGAGAACTCTACTTTGTGCTCAGGTTTTGATGCAAATCTAAAAGTAAAGGCGACTTTTAAAAATTAGGAGTGAAATAGATAATTTAAGCATGAAATCTTCAGGAGTAATTGTGCATTACTGTGAACTAGCTTTTCTAGATGGAGGGTGTACTGATTCTGTTTTCCCTTTACAGGTGCTCATATAGAACAATGAGTCTGTCTCTCTCACGGGCAATGAAGACCAGATGCATGGGGGGTTAGGTGACTTCACATCCCTCCGTCAGAAAGGTCTAGAATAAATTACAGTTAAAAAAAAAATGAGGGCCAGAAACTGGACTATCTTCCAGGAACTTTCTAGCTCCTTCCCAGTATCATTTCAAAATATCACTTAGCCTTCTTCTATATTTGCATTCAAATATTTCTCTCAAATACTGAAAAAGTGAAAGGAAGACTATAGGCTCCATAAAGTGCAAAAGGGAAGAAAACGCTGTGCACAACGATGATAGATGTAGCTGAAATCTGGAGTGCTGTTAAATTTTTAACTGTATCTCCTAATTATAGCCCTCCTGACACTTTCCATTTCTGAGCTCTGTCAATATATGGTGGAAATGACCTCGATACATATTGTTAACTATATTTCAACATCTTTTCTTTCATTCTTCAGTCATTCAAGCAAAAGCATTCCAAAGCCCGACTGTCCTGTGAAAGGTGAGGTCTCCTTGAATCCGCATGACTCCCTGGAGGTTAGAGGGTCAATTTGCGTTAGTCAGCGCAGCAGATGGAATGTTGCCTGCTGGGCTCGGGGCTCCTGGCCCAGCGCCCCGGGCTGCGGGACAGCTAACTCCCAGGGCAGTTTCACATACAACCCTGTACCATCTTTTTAGGGTTCTGGATACTTGAGAAAGCTATGCGTTGCTGCCCTTAAAACGTTGGTACAGAACCCTACATCAGATGTGTATTCAAGAAGTGATTTCAATAAGAAGTTAGGATTGATTCATTTCTATAATTTAGAAATGGTACACCAACTTCTTCAAGAAATGAGAGACTGAGCAAAGAATCCCTTGCTCAGATAGTTATTTCTTCTGTTTTTTATTTTAGTTATATCAGAGCACTGATATTAAAATCCATATGTTTATCAAATGTCTTAATGGTCCATGGAGAACATAATGTGTGCTTCAGAAAGTATCAAAACTAGTTGGGAGTGATGAGGTGAGCACATTCATTCAATGGCTTTTTGTGCCACAGTTTGTGCTAAGCTGATGTCAATGAATTATCGTGCTTATTTCTCACAACCATCTTGCTGTCATCCTCTCTTTCAGGTCAGTAAACAATTGGAGACTTAGACAAGCAAAGAGTTCCTCCGAATTTACACAGATACTAAAAGACAAAACCAGAATATGAGCTCAATTTCTCTTTTGTATTGCTGCACTATCAGCAGAAAAATGCAAAGAGGCAGAATTTGAAACGGTCTTCCAACCCTGAGCGGATGTTCCTTTGACTACGATGCACATATTTCTGAGGGCCTGAGCATTTTCTTGTGAAGTCACAGCCAAAATAACAGTGGACAAAAACGTGTAGAGAAAAATTTACTGGCTTGTGAGCAAGATGTGCCTGGGTCTAAATCTTACTACAGCAACTCAAAAGAGATGTATAGGAGGCAGATTCCTTAACATCTCGCAACTTCCATTTCAACCTCTTTAAACCACTAATATCTAACCACAGAAGAACATAAACACAAAATCTATAACACGTATATTTAATATTGGGGAAAATGTACACTAAGTTGTTAGTACCATATTTTGTGTTCAGTTGTTGGAAACTCAACTGCAGACAATGAAACGGATTCAAAATATTCTAATATGAAAATATTTTTAAAATATATTTTGTCTGCATCTATTGGCCCAAATCAGGGTCCAGCACACTTTACAATATGGATCAATTTGGAAAAAAATATATTATTAGTTTCTCAAACGCCAATTAGGAAATGCCAGGGAAAGCATTACAAGATAGGCTAATATCGTGACAGGAAAGTTGCCACAATTTTTTCATTGTTGCTATCCTCTCCTGCTTAAAAATATGCATAGTTAAACCACTGTTAATATGGATGAAGAAGATGCCTCTATGACTATGACAGGCAAATGCCATCCAACAATAAGATGGAATGTCACCTTGGAGAGGGAGCACCAAGGTGGGGCAGGTCTCTTCTGTCTCTGCTCTTAACCCCAGCCTAGAGGGATCCATGATCCAAATTTGCAACATATGGATATTGCTAGTACATTGCTCTTTTCACTATTCCAAGACTGAGAGTTGACACTGCTAACGTGTGTGTGTGTGTGTGTGTGTGTGTGTGTGTGTTGGTTTGGTTTTCATATCTAGCATTTTGCATCTGAATAAACTTCAATCCCAGGTTTAAATGACTTTGATCTAGGTTTGTGGTACCTTTTCTGACAAAACAAACATGGAAGGAAGAAAGGAAGAAAGAGGAAAAAAATACCAGCAAAATCGGCAAGCAGCAACTGGCCTGAAGTCTAGGAGTAAGATCTGACTGGCCATAAACAAAATAAATTACTTTTCCTGCATAGTGCAATTATGTATGAGAAAATTTATAGCTCTCTAACAGAACCTCTCTTCATACCCTCTCTAATTTCCTAATTCCATCTTTTATGTTATTTAAATCAATTTTATATTTTAATAAAAATACTCTAGATGGTTAATGAAAGTATTTTGATTTGTATTATATGATGCTTTGACATAATTAGTCTGGCTGAACTATTCCAATCGTTGTTTTCCTCTCTGGGTATTTTTCTTGCCTTTTTCTTCCTCCTGTTTTAGCATGTAGCAAGCTCTGTGTTCAATGCCTCAAGGGAAAGATGTGGCAGAAAGTAGAAAACAGAAAGTGTCTATGGGTATATTCATTTTTCATTAATTCATTCATTTATTGTTTCAGTATGAGGCACTATAGAGAGATCTCTAAAATAGTAGCATTTCCCCTAATATTTATTTATTCAATAAGCATTTTATGTATATACTTTATATAAACTATATATATTTACATATATACATATATTATATGTTTCAACTAAATTATTGCAGTACCAGTGTCTTCTGCATGCTGGTTGCTAGAAATAAAGTTGCAAAGAGACCAAGTTCCAAGTTCACGAGAAGGGGAGGACAGTAAAATAACAATGATCATGACGATGATGATATAGATTTGAATATTAAGTAAGGAATTGCCTTGATATTGATGAATTTTCTATACAACAACTAAAACTCAGGAAAAGGAATGAAAGATGGGCCAAGAGCACACAAGGACAGAGGGACCTGAGAAGTATTTCCCTCAGAGAATGAGTTCCCCTAGAGTATAAGAAGGCAGGGACCAGTCAGCCATGGTCTCCTTGATAGCAAACGGTGGCCCTGGGCTCCACTTCACAAGAAAGAATAACAAGAGGAGAGATAGCTTCATATTCCTTCCGGACAGAGAGAATGTAAGTCCTTGCCCCAGAGTTTTGTCAATGAACTACCCTCGAAAACCAGACAATAGTAAGAACGAGGCGCCTGTGAAGACCGTAGAGGCCAAGATGACAGCTGTCTCAGGGTTACCTGTAACCCAAATCCTCAAGTTCTTGTCAAGAAAACCTTCAAAACCGAAAACCAAAACCAAAACAAACAAAAACATAACACAATCCTGAGCAGAGACACCCCAGTAAGGTTTAGGGTTATGAGGAAGAGACGTTTTCCCCCAATCATCTGGTAGAATTTGGTCTGGAGTCAGAAATTCGATAGTTCATAATTTTATTCATTCATTCATACTTCTGGGGATCAAAACCAGGGCCTTGCACATGTTAGGCAAGGGCTCTACCACTGAGCTACGTTCCGGCCCTAGGTAGTTTATGAAGTTTTACATTAGTGTTTTCAGTTTCATGGACTAAGATTCATATCTACTATGCCAGTACTGCACCTGGATAACTTGCTTTGATATCTATTTTTCAAAGCTACAGTAAGCCAGTTGCCAAGTTCTATTTATACATATACAAGTATTCCTTACAAATACTGCTGTCTCTCTATCTAAATTACTATTTCCTTGCTTCATCTCTCTGCATTGTTACACCAACTCTGACCAATATCCCCGCTTCCACTCTTACTGTTCTTTAACCAATACAGTATCCAGAGCATCCTACTGAAAATCCACGGGCCTGGGTTTGATCCCCAGTACCAGACACACACACACACACACAATTCATATCCCACAATGTTACTGGTGTGTTTCATATCTTTGGGGAGTTTCTCTCTGCTACAGTCATGAACGTGATCCAGGAGCCCTCCTTGGACTGATTCTTCTCTTTTCTCAAGCCTTCTCCGAGCTTACTTACTCCTACACTTCTTGTTTTGGTTTCTGTTCCAGTAACATTGAACAGTCACATATTTGTTCCTAGTTTCATTTCCTTTGCTCATGCTGTCCCCTCTTTTTGGAATTACCTTCACACTTTGCCTGTGTAATTCCTAAGTATTTTTAACATTCAACTCTGGCATTCTTTCCATCAGGAATCTATGACCTCGCTTCAGCCTATCACCTGTACCACCTCTATAATTTATGTAACAGCTGCACATAACTCCTTTTTATATTCTTTGGACCTCTAATTATGTACCCTTCTTTGAGTATAAACTGTGAGCTCGCTGAAGGGAGGAACCAGGATCGCCAATCTTTACGTCTCTGTTGTCTCAACAATTCCTGGCTGGTAATAAGGATTCAGTTCATGTTTGTTGAACTGAATAAAATTATCTACACAGAAATCTGGCAACACTTCAGGGATCTTTCATCAGGAGTCTAATTTTAGAGAATCCAGATGTTTCTAGGCAAGTAAATTAATGTGCCAGTAATTCTACGGGGAATATCAATGTACACTTTGCTTGATGAGTTTAAGGACTTACAAGGTGCTGCTGTCACAGATGGGAACTTTGAGAACACTTCCTGAAGTAAAACACTAATTATGTGGATGTGCCCTTTGGATTAGAGTTCAGTTCTAGTACCTTGATTGCTACAGTAATCATAATTATAAAATAGCAAGAGTTCTCGGCATTTTTATAGCATTTCATGGTGTATAAAATATTTTCTTACACATAACAGCTCGAAAAGATAAACAAGGTAGGTATTATTATCTCCACTGCACAGATAAGATAACTGAGGTCCAGAGAGATTGTGTGGTCTAAAACCTCAACTTCATTAAATTGGAAATCCAGAATTTAACTAATTTATTAATCATTCCTTCATGCTGTCAGTTAAGTTCAAGTCAATAGTCATGTTTTCAGAGAAATTAGGAATTTCCCATTTTAACTAACTTCTATTATAATTTCAAACTTAGATGTAGGATATGCTAAGAAAAATTGGAAAACAGATGATATTTCTGCTACGTACTGTTGCTTTGTTGTTCTTCAAATAAATCAAACAAAATCAGCTTGTAGTAAATAGATGAGTAACAGAAAATGAGTGCTACTGATCATCTGAGAGCGATGTAATGGATAGCTAATTGTTAAACAGCTTAGGATTGGTACACCAAATTGGGAGGAGCAAGAAACAGACTTTTGGGAGCCTCTTTGCCTCATCTTTTTTCTTTCTTCATGCTAACTCATCACTCTGGGTAATAAACTTAAGGCAACTAAGCTCCTGATACATTAGCTCTGTGCTCATACCTGACTTCCTGCCCTAATTGTCAAATGCCCTGATTGTAACATTAGCATCTCATTCAGTGTCATTAAGTCATTCATGGACATCCTTCTAGCTACGTTTGATTGAATGGCTCCTGCAAAAGTGCTCTGTCTCTTCTTATCTGGTTTTGGTCTTTTCTTTCCATTTCTACATGAGATGAGTCAATGTGAAATAATAAAAGATGGGTGATAAGTTAAGAGACTCTGTGATCTCTTAGAATCAACCACAAAATTAAATAGATTTCTTTAGGTAAAAGCAAGCAAGCCAAGTTAACTGTCACCTATTGTAGTTTCCCTCACTTCACAGATGCTTCAAATAAACTGTGATTTTTTTTAATTTAAAAAAATAGGAGAACAAAAGTAATTTAATTTTTAAAAATTCCTGTGTTTTCAAAAGTGGAATACAAAAACTTTTGACAAAATACATTTGTAGTTCCAGGAAATTCAAATAAAACTAATGTTTGAAGACTTGAATAAATCCCCAATGGAACTATGGTCTTCTGGAACAAACGTAAAATACCTTATGCTCTTTGAGTATATTTCTTCGCACAATTCCTATTTTAAGAATTTCCTAGTGTTACTGACTCTAGAGTTGTACACCAGCTTTCTAATATAAATAAGTCAGCAAACCTGGCTTATGAACAAACATTATACTGCATGTTTAAATGTTAAAATTGAATAAACTTCTTATTTACCATTTTCCTTCATCCTGCCTTTCCTTTCCCATCCCACCCCCATCTTACGTTCCACAGCCTGAATGGCAAGATCAAAAGGCTGAAATATTAGTGATATTTTGGAAGGAAGAATAGATGAAATCCAGATGGATGCAAACCTCTATCTGATTCCTGCAAACATGACCACACTTAACAACTGCATTAATTTCTGTCAATGGTTTCTCTGTTCTTTTAGTTTGATGACTTCTGCCAAAATATCTTTCCAAAATGGGAAAAAAAGACACTTGTAAAATAATATAGTACTCATACAGAATGAGCTTCATAAAAACACTCTTCACCTCCAAAAAGTCTATGCTAAAATATAAAATACTAACTTGCTCAGTATCATTCTAATCCACTGAGATAAACAGTAGTTGAAACAACACTATTTTAAATTTGCATTTAGGTCAGGTGAAAGCTGACATGATTTACTGTAAACCAAAATGGAAGTCAGTGATATTATATCTAGGATGCTTCTTTGCAAGTGAATAAACACTTGCTTGATTTTATTCTATGATGAGAGAATTAGAAATAATCCAGCTGTGTTTTTATTATTTAAATAAGGATGCTTAGTTACCACATATTAATTTTCAATAAAGTCTCTAAAATAAACATAAAACTTTAATGATTTAGAGTAGCAGTTATCAAAGTAGCCACATGACACAGTAAAAATAATAATGAATAATAAATCAAGAGGATCGAGATTTCAGTCTTAGATTTGCTACATTTGAGCTCAGGGCCTGATGCCAATTACTAAATCTTAATTTGGAAAAACAAATAAAAACAAAAACTAACAGAAACTGTGAGTATCATCATAACTTCCCTGAAAAAAATGTCACTAAGTTTCCATGAGGTGCTAGATCATTACTATAAAGCGATAGCTAGATCTGTATATTCCTGTTTGTGGAAGAATTATAAGTAACTTAATGAATATACACAATTTATAGCTAGTGGATGGTAAATAAAAATTCATTTTTAATACTTAAGATTGATAGACTAGAAATGGGACATATCATATACAGAAATAATGGCTTAGACTTACTGAACTCCTACTGTGTGCCAAATCTAAAGCACTTTTCATCTACGAATATTAACATCTCTGCAGGACAGTCCTAAGTGATAGATACAGTATGATGCTTGTTAACAGATAAGGAAACTGATGGTAGCAGTTGTTTTTCCTACTCTGTTTTCTTTTTGCAGAAATTCTATATTTGGCATGGGTGACAGATTTTCAGTTATTCACATCTCAACACCCAGGCTTTCTTCCTAAATAATTTCCAGCTAATCAGGGCTAAAGATGCAGGTAACAAAATGCTAAATTTTGCTTGTATATTCTAACCTAGTCTCTGTCTACCCCCTCCCTCTCTCTCTTTGGAGAATCCAGAGATTGCCACTCCTGAAAAAAACAGTATTTATATAGAAGTATTAGTTGAGTGATTATCAATTTATTTTAAGTGAAAATTAGTTCTAATATACTTTATAATGATCTCATGATATGTAAGAATGTTTTTACTTAATTCAGGAAACAAGAAGTATAATTTTTCAACTAAGAATCCAGTTTGATTTGAAAACTCACATCATCAGATACATTTTTACTCATTGCAAAATGCACAAATTTTTTATAACAAAAACATGAGAGTCTGTCTGTTGGCTTTGTTAATGAATTGTTAGACTTGGCATCAAAATTCCAAATTAAAATATTTTTCTGTAGTTTTTTTTTAAGGTATATAATTTTGCACTATCTAAATAAAAACAAAATATTCACAAAATTTGAAACAAATATACTCTTTATTATCTATGCTTTGATTAAGGGAGAATTGAACTCTTCACTCAATGCTTTCTAAGTGAATTATATTACCTTACATAAACAAACATTTCAACTTTTGCTCAGATCTGTTGGTTCTAGAGAGATAAAACTTCAAGTGAACTTGGAAGATTGGATAAACAAATTTCACCATATTACATACAGAGTTTCAACTTTTCACATAGTCTCAATAAAATGCAGGTAAGTGCTCTCCCTAAATGCAAGACCATTAGTAGCTGTACTGGCTGCGGGGACAAAATACCTGATACCTGCAATCTAAAAGAGGAGAAGTTTATTTTGGCTCACAGTTTCAGAGGTTTCAGTCCATGGTTAGCTGATTACAAGGCAGAAACATCACAGCACAAGTGTGTGGGTGAGCAAAGCTGATCCTTTCATGGTGGTCAGTAAGCAGACCACAGGAGAAGGAAGAACCAAAGAATGAAGGGTGGGGAATGAGACGTAAGAGTTACTCAGACACATCCAGAAATGTACTTTACTAATCTCTCAAGCCAATCAACTTGTCAATCAAAATTAACCATCACAATAACATATAAAGATAAGAATGTGGGCTGAAATTACTTTTATAATACATCTAAAACTTATATAATTCAACAGAGCATCTAACAGATATATATTATAAGTTCTAGTAGTTTCCAATCTGGATATGTATATCCAATAAACATGTTTAAAATCTATTATGTGTTAGTTTCTATATAATGCACTGTGGGAAATACAAAGACAGTTAAGCAAAAGTCAATATAGGAATAAAAAAGAAAACAATACATCAGTAAGTATCACATAAGTCATCATTATGGCTTATATCTAGATATCCCCCCAAAGCCCCATGTGGTCATAGGTCATAGTTTTGAAGGTGGCTGGGTTAGGATATGTGAATGTGGATTAACAGTGTGATACTGGGATCAAGGGGGTAAATAATGGAAGCCCCACCCTGTGTAGGGTGGCACCAATCAAGAGGCTTATAGCCCGGCTAGAATGTAAATGGACAGAGAAGAGGCGGGCTTGCTGCTGCTGCTCAATTCTGCTGTTTGCTGCCTTCTACTTGCCATGCCATGGACTGCTTCTCCTCTGTGATGTCCCTCTGCCAGGCTGCCCTGTATTGGAACTAGCCAACTACGGACCGAAACCTCTACAAACTGTGAGCTGAAATAAACCTTTCCTCCTTTAATCAGAGTGCCATTGATTATGTCTCAGCAAGAAAAGTAACCAAGACAGTCACCATGTGTGAAGTGCAATGAAAGGCTTAAGGGACTCAGGCAAGGAAGTTACCTACTTCCAGTTGAAAGAAATTTCCCATTTGGCTGCAAACTCGAAGTGATGGAAAGATGTCTTTGAAAGCAATCAGGAAAGGGTATACCAAGATAGAAGGGTGGGAACATACACATGGAAGAAATATTTACTTATTTGAGGGAAACAAGAGGAGTCAAATTAGGATATCTTTTAATCAAGTAACCCAGGAGAAAAGAATTTTTTTTTGATCACCAATGTCCAATTCCTACCAGGTCTCCAGAAGAAATATATACACAAAAGCAAGGAACAGACAAAAGAATAATCTTTATTTCTATAAGGCTGTGACTTTATGCACCAATATAATGACTTACTGACCTAGGTTGACCTTAATATAGAACACTTTCTATTTTCTTCCTGGCTAGAGATAGCCTCCAACTTTGTGCCAAAGTGTGTAAAATGGTAACGTGTTCTCCTGTGCTAGAAGTTGGCTTTCTAGCAAACTAGTGGCTCACAATAGGCTTATTCAATTATGTTACTACAGGTCCATTTCTAGAAAAAGTTCAGTGGACTTCCCTTACCTTACCTAATTCATTCCACAAATATTTAAACAGTGTTGTAAGCTCTTGGGATACATAAAGAAACAAAAGAAATCTCTCCAAAATATACAGCAGTAGGATTGTATGCACAATATAGGCACATGCAAATTATTTCTGTCTTTCTCTACAACAGAAATCATCCATGAACTATCAAACCTTAACCTTTCTGACCTAAGGTACTAAGCCAATTCCCCACCTTCAGTTAAGACTACCTGCAGAGATCAGCCTACTACTAGAAACAGTCTAGCTTGAGAAAACAAAAACAAACAGGCAGAGATCGGCCAGCCAGCTGGATCAACACAAGAAGGAAGAAAAGTCACTGCTGCTGTGTGGATCTAAAGGATGCAAGAGTGTTTTCCAAGAGCAAATGTAGGCTGTTCCAGAAATAGGACTAACCTGGAGCATTTTATTTTCTGCCTGCTACATTCAATGGAGGAGTAAATAAGACCTGAAAAAGAAAATCTGAGTGGATTATTTAAAAATAATCAAATAACAAAAAAACATCTGTATTGTGGGAAATGCATTTGATAGTTCTATATCAAGGGAAGGTCTTTAACAAAAATGTATAGAAACACCCAGAAATACCAACTAGGTGCAGAAAAAGTGTGCAATTATCCTGTGGCACCATTGGCCCTTGTAAGGACCACCTGCCTCCCCACCTGGAACCGCTCCCTGATCTCATGGTGACGGCTGTGGGATCAGAAGCCATAATTAGCAACTAGAAAGAGAAAAGGAGAGGCATGGAAGCTTAAAGTACATCCCTTATTCCCTGCTCCCTACCCACATATTCGTCCACTAGAGGTCAAAGGCAAATTTTAACTTTAAGTAAGGCTTGAAATGATTGAATGCAAATAGACAGAAGAGCTCGATGGGGATGGTCCTTTAATTTAAAATGTCCATTAGTGTTTTTATTCAAATGTGATCTAAAGCATCATGGACTTGCTCGTGTTTTAATTTAAAGGCAGGGAAAGATGCTAAAAACATTTATTGAAGAAAAAACAGTCCCTTCAATTGATGGTGCTAGGAAAATAGGATATCCACAAGAAGAAGGATGCAACTCAATCCCAACCTCTCACCATACACAAAAAGCAATAAAAAATGAATTAAACACTTAAATTTAAGACCTAAAACTATGAAATTGCATCAAGAAAAGAGGGGGAAATGCTTCAGGACATTGGAGAGGATGGGACTATTTTTGGGTAAGACCCTGAATGCACAGGAAACAAAAGCAAAAATTGACAAATAGCTACATCAAGCTAAAACTCTTCTGCACAACAAAAGAATGAACAGAGTCAAAAGACCACTTATAGAATGGAAGAAAGTAGTTACAAATCATTCAGTTGGTGAGGGATTAAAACAAAATATATATATATATATATAAAATATATATATATAAGGAATTTAAAGAACTCAATTGCAAATAATAATGGCATGATTAAAAATGGATAATGGACCCAAATAGATGTTTACCAAAACAAGACATACAAATGGCCAACAGAGATACGAAAAAATGCTCAACATCATTGGTCATCAAGGAAATGTGAATTAAAATTACAATGAGATATCACCTCAGTCTACTTACATAGGTATTATCAAAAAAAAAAATCCCAAGTACAGGTAAATATATGAAGAGAAGGGACCTCTTACACACTGTTGGTGGGAATGTAAATCAGTACAACCATTATGGAAAACAATATGGAACTTTCAAAAAATTAAAAATAGGACTATCACATTATGAAGCAATCCCACTCTTGAGTATCTATATCTAAAGGAAATTAAATCAGAATGTTCAATATATATCTATACTCTTATGTTTATTGCAACAATTTTCATGGTAGCAAAGAAATGGAAACACCTAAGTGTCCATAAACTGGTGAACTGATAAAGAAAATATGAAACATATATACGATAGAATACTATTCAGCCATAAGAATAAAATCCTATGACAGATATATGAATAGAACTGGACATACATTATTATATTAAGTGAAATAAACCAGGCCCACCAAATACCACATAATCTCCCTCAAAGGTGCAGTCTAAAAATGTTAATCTCATAGGATTTGAGAGTGAAGTGATAGTAACAGGACACTGGAGAGCCAGGAAAGAGGGAAGAGAGGAGGGAATTGAAGAGGGAAGAGAAGAGAAAGAGAAAGAGGAAGAAAAGAGGAAAATTTGGTCAATGGGTACTAGGATACAGTAAGATAGGCATAAGAAGTTCTGACATGCTTTTGCAGTGGAATGACTACAGATGATGATAATATATATTTCAAAAAACATAGAAGAAAGGATTTTATGTGCTGTTATAGAAAAAAATACATGTTTGAGGAAACAGATATGTTTATACTGAGTTGAACATTATATAATGTATACACATATTGAAATATCACCTGGGATCCCATCAATATTTACATGTTTGTGTCGATTTGAAAAAAAAATTTAAAATACCAGATTGCAGAATGCTGTATGACTTATACAAGTCAAAGGAAAATGTACATGAAGGGCATTCTTGTATACCTACTATAAAAATGGCTTTGAGTATACTTTATATTGTCATTTCTTTTTCACTTTCTGTTATTCCTCTCATTTCTATTAATATGGGAACTCCCAAATGTTCTGACTTTGACCTTATCTTTCCAATTTCTTCCCCTTAGGATCACATCTACTTCCATAGCCTCTAGTGACATGTTCATAGGTGTAATCGCTAAATGTGGATTGCTAGGCCTGACCTCACTGGTTAGCCTAGGGGCCTGGTTTCTAAAACTTGCTGGCTGCCCTTCTGAAACGTTCTTCCCTGCTCTCCTAGAAAAGAATCCAAAGCTGCTTCTTTTCCTGCTGTGACGCTTGTGCCATGGCATGATTGTCCTCAGTCATGTACACAAGGAACTCTGAGTCTTCAGAGTCTCCTCTCTGGCAAGTCTAACAGTACCCAAGTTCTGCTAACTCTGCCTGGCCAGGAGCCTTCTCGGTTCTGCCCACAATCTTTGTCAGTACCTCAATTCATCTGCCTCTCAGAGGAAAGACATTCACTAAATTTTGGTTTATCTGGGATCCTTTTTCCTATGATTTACTCCCTGCAATCACTGAGTAAAATAATAAAATGTATCACAGAATGTAAACAAATCCTAACAAGACAGGTATAACTTTGAGAACTACAAATATCAAACGTGAAGGCTTCAAATCAGATGGTTCTTTTTTAAATTTAGAAATAATTTTAAATCTAAAAGTACATTCTGACATTTGAAGTGGAAGTCAGATTGCCGTAAGACAAAGCAGAGGGTGGAGACACAGGAAGTGGAGGCAGAATGTCTGGACTTTTCTTTCATGAGGTGCAATACTGCAACAAAAGAAAGAGCAAGAGATTTTAACTCAATGAGGTGACAGAATTGAAAAAGATAGCTTTTTTCTTCTTTTTTTTTTAACATTGTAGTAACTTTAAAAATGTTTGGTGATTGAATGTTTGACTGAATGGATGGAGCAAATGGCCATGTTACACAGACAGAAATGTTCTCAGAGAATTAAATGCACTCTTCTGCTTCTCCAAGTCTCCTTAGAGAGTATGTTGGGTCCACATAACTACTGTAGCTAAAGGACCAAATGTCGAAAGGATATGTGTCAATTCAAGATGGCACTCTAAAAGATCTCTTCCCCAAAGCCAAGCTCATTTTGAATTCTCATGTTGGTGTGGTTGCACCCCAAGATGGAAAGAACTCTTATCTTCAAGCTACCAGATACTTTTAGCTGTCTACTGCAGCATAACAAATTACCCTAAACAAACATGTATTATCTTATAATTTCTTTGGGAAAAGGACCTAGGCACAGGTTAACTAGGTGTCTTTGACTCTAGTTTTCATTGAAGACTGCTGTACAGCTATTATCTGGAGCTGTCGTCTCCTCTGAAGGCCCAGCTGTGGTAGAAAGGATCTAACTCAAGCTCATTCACACATGCCGCTGTGTTTCAGTCCCTTGTCGTGGATCCTCCCTACAGGGTTTCTTCGTAGCCGTGGCTGCTGGCTTCCCTCAGAGGAAGTGATACCAGAGAAAATGAGCAGTCCTTAAGATGCCAACTGGGGTCAGTTGTTAAAGTGACAGTCTGTTATTTCTGCAGTGTTTTATTTATTAGAACCAAGTCAATAACCCTCGTCCATACTCAAAAACAGGAGTTAACTCAAGGAGACAGAGAATGGGTGAATACGAGGGGGTCAGGGATCTGTTCACTTTCCTCTTGCTAAGACAAAATACCCCACATCCACAGTTTGAAAAAGGAGAAAGTTATTCTGGCTCACATTTCAGAGGTTTCAGTCATGGTTAGCTGGCAGAAAAGTACGGTAGAGCAAACCTGCTCCCTGCGTGGTGGCCAGAAGAGAGGAAGCAGGAGAAGGGCACCAGAGATACACATTCCTGTAGAGGCACAGCTCCAAGCACCCACCTGCTTCACCTGGATCCTGCCTCCAAGCAGTACTTTCAACTATGATTAATCCACTCGTGAGTATAGTATTCCCACGAGTCACCACTCCAGGAGTCTCTTAATACTGTCAAGTTAACTATAAACTGCATCGTCCTTAAGGCTATACACCAGATGAAGGAGAATACCCATTCCCACGCAACTTTATAGATGTAAAAACAAATTCTTTTGTTTTATTATTGAGATTTTTAAATTGTTAATACAGTACAGCCTCATCTCTCATGAATAATAAAAGATCTAGTAGAAGACAGGATTTAACTGAACATTCATAAGCAAATCAAGAAAGTCAACAGAAATGGTAGGCCATAACATACATTAAAGTTATATTCCAATATTACGCTCATAAGAGACTTCATAAAATTATTTGATACACAATTTATTCATTATACATATATATAAAAGTATATATGTCTTTTTTTTTAGGTTATTCTATAGGGTGTTCAATACCATTAGTCTCCTAAATTATCTCTGTGATAGAATCTTTTTTCCGTGATCATTATCTAAGACTGCCTGTATGTACGAGTGTTAAAACATGTCTAGAGACCTTACAAACAGATGGTTCTTTGGATCCTCCTACAGACTGTCAGCGTGAAAGTGCAACTAACAGCTTTCTGTGATCTTCCATGCCTCTATTTCCTCCATTTAGTTACCAAAATTGATTTTAATTTTTTTCTCACACCTCAAATTTTGATAATCTAAAGTAGGTCACCCTGTAGCATTTAAAACACTCACAGTAGCTCTGTTCAGAGAGAGTGTGAAGTCAGACACTTTGAAAGCATTCAAAGTAAAAGCCAGCACTAGGAACAAAAACATAAAATGTGTCCAAGTAGTTCTATAACAAAAGAGTATACAGCTAGCTCCCCTCACAGAGTACAACATGATAATGGTGTTCAATGTTCCCATCGAGCAGTGGTGGTGAATCTATGGCATACGTGCCACAGCAGGCCGTTTGTATTACTGAAAGCTCTAAAAGGTTCCCCATCACTGGCTTAGGCTATATATTAAGTTTGATCATTACAAGTATTAGCACTGTCCTCGTGTCAATGAGCTGATTCCTGGCATCCATCATATTTCAGGTGCTAGACACTGAGCTCAAACCTCAAAATTCACCTCAAGGAGTTGCATTATGTCAAATGGTGCCTCCCTCAAAGTCCACATCCTGCTATAACCTGTAACTTTAGACCTATATGGAAGTAAGCTCTTTTTAGTTGTAATCAAGTTACGATGAAGTCATGCTAGATTAGAGTGGGCCATTAATCCAATATGAAAGGGGTCCTTATAAGAGGAAAATTTCAACGCCAGTCACAGAACACAGGGAAGCACGCATGTGAAGACAGAGGCACAGATTAGAGTGATATATCTATAAGCCAAAAAACACTAAGGAATGCTACCAACTACCAAACACAGCAGGGAGGACAGATCAGTCCTAAGAGCCTCCAGAAGGAATCAACCTGGATAACACCTCGACTTTGGACTTCTCAACTCCAGAACTGTGACCAAATGCACTTCTTTAATTCACTCCATTGTGGTACGTCATAATGGAATCTCTGGGAAACTAATACAAGAAGGGAGGAAGAGACATATACGTGGGCAAATCAGGTCACTTTGCCTCGCCCTCTCATAAACTCAACCCCATAGTCTGCTCTAGCTCCAGCCACAGCCAGTCCCACTTCTAACTGCAGTTCCATCTCTGTCTCCTGCTACACCCCAGCCTTAGCCTCAGTCCCGAGGGCCCACAAGATGTACTACAGAGTGTCTCCCAACTCAGCTGGCCAGCAGGAAGTGCAGTGAGAAAGCCAGCTCCAGGCCCAGTCCCTCTTCTCTACTATTCCCTGAGGCTTTAAGAGCAAGTTGGGGTATTGTTCCATGGAAAGTTCCATCAATTAAAGAGTTTCAAAATAGCACCACAAAAACGAATTTCCTGCTTTCAAAACATATGTAAGATCTTTGCTTCCTTCTTTTTTCCTATTTATTGTCCTAATTTTATTATTTCTCTTCCTTTCTTTTTAAAGAGATGCTTTATTTAATATTTTATTTTAGGGTGAAATCAAGCAATTACAACTCTTAGAAGAAAACATAGGATCTTTGTGACCATGAGTTAGGCAACAGTATTTTAAATTAGACACCAAAACTATAAATGACAAAAGAAAATAATAAGAATGAAATACTGATGCATGCTACAATATGGATAAACCTCAAAAATATACTAAGAGAAAGAAGACAGTCACCAAAGACACCATTTTATTCCTTTTATATGAAATGTGTGGAATAGACAAATCTGTAGAAACAGAATACAGATGAGTGGTTGCCTAGTGCTCACACATGAGGGCTCAGACATGAGGAGAGATTGCTAATGCACAGGAGGTTTCTTTGAGTGATGATGAAATATTCTAAAATGGGATTGAGAGGACGGTTACCCAACTCTATGGATATACTAAACACCATTAAATTGTGAAAAAATCAAGGAAATATAAAGATCTTATCTAAAGTTAAAATTTACTCAAAGCTGAACAATGAAGTGCAAAATGAATTGGGAATAACATTCAAATTAGAAGTTTTGAGAAGTCATAATATGTTAAACATCATGTTAAAAATAAATTATCCAGCCTGGCATGGTGGTACACACTTTTACTTTCAGAACTCTGGGATCCTGGGGCAGGAGGACAAAAAATTTGAGCCCACCCTGGGCAATTTAGTGACTTAAGGAGACCCCGTCTCAAAGTAAAATGGGCTGGAGCTATAGCTCAGGGCAAAGGCCTCGGGTTCAGTACCTACTACCAGATCTAAAGGTCCTTGTATTCCTATTCAGTAAGTACTCATTTAAAATTAATAGTGGAAAAAACTTATTTTAATAAATGTTTAAAATGATAAAATGAGTATTTTTCAAGTGAAAATATTTTTATAAACATTTTTGCTTAATGTAAATTTTTAACCAGGATTTTCTTGGCATTATCTCTTGGATATGACCTAACTTCCTGTGTAAATCAGATAGTTTCTACACATCATCTTTCTCAGACTCATCAACATGTACATGTACAAATTTTCATCTCAATTTTCCTTTTCCTGCCTTTTTAACTTTATTTTCACCTCCAGAAAATTAATATAGAACAGAAGTAAGACTTTTTGCTTTCTATTTCTTAGCAGTGTTTGGAAAGCAGAAATCTTGTCATACAGAGTTGTTTCATGAAAGCAATGTCATATTTTTCGGGGATTTCTATGATTTTATGCTTGATAGGGGAATCTAGAAACCTTAGCATCCTCTCCTCTATATTTTCAAAATATAGAATGTAACTTATTTCAGTATACTGCTCTCTTCCCACTTGCTTAAAGCATTTTAAAATTCTATTTGTAGTAAGTCCTTCCAACTTGAAAAGCATTTTTGTCTAATGATGTATGAATGCTGTATGAATTTTATTTTTTTATTAGTACATATTTGTAGTACATCATTATTAAATTCATCATAAGGAATTGGTACATGTACATAATAATTCTTAATGATTTCTTCACCCCTTTCCTGTCTCCTCCCTCCCTTCTGCCTCCATCTCTTAGTCTCCTTCCCTTTTGCAAAAGGTCTATCTCCCTGTTTCCAATTATCTATCTTTCATTTGGCTCTTTATTTACAAATTGAGTTTCTCATATAAGAGAAATCATGCAAAATTTAAGCTTGTGTCTCTGATTTATCTCAATTAACATTATGGTCTCAATGTGCTTATATTTTCCTACAAATGACTCAAGTTTGTCCTCCTTTAAGGAAGAGTAGTACTTGGTGAAAGTAAATATGAATTGAGAACAATTGTTCTTTTTAAAAAGCAAGGACAGCCCCATTGCCTTGTGTGTTTTGTGTTATGCACAATTTAATGACACAGAGGGGGCATCTGTCACACCCTTGTGGCTGAATGTCATATATAATACATGCTAGAGATACTGTCCCATGGTATAGGGAGGCTGAGCATATTCTTACACAATGAAAAGGGAAAACTAAAGTATTTTTAATGCAAATAAAGAAAAATGTTAATGAGTATTATGAACTTTCAAATTCCATAAAATTATCAAAACAAACCATTTTCCCCTCCCAAAGAATATGTGAAACACTTCTTCCCCAGTTCTCTTACAGCGCTATTGAAGATTTTTCCTTTTGAGGATTAAATACCTAAATTTTCAAGTAAGGGAATCTCTTTGAAGTCAGGGTGAAACAGTGTCAAAAGTACAGGAAACAACCAAAAATACATAAAAGACTTTCTAAAAAGTGTATAAAATAATGCCTTGAAAGAGTAAAAGGTTTCCACATTGCAAATGTTAGTGTTGTTCGGTTGTTTTGTTTTGATTTGGGGGGAGAAGGAGAGACTTACAATCTGAATGTTTTCTTCTTAACTAGGACCAAAACAGGAATTTCATCTAGCTTTCCTATAGATATAAACATTTTCTATTTATGCTGTGTGTTCCTTACGATAGCGTTTTCATTTGGAAGACAGGCAATTTCAGGAAATGTTTAAACTTGTGCCCACATATATGTATTTCATACTTTTTTTCTGAATTTTATTTTAATGGTACATTTTAGATGTACATAGTGATAACATTCATCATAGGGGATTTGTACCTGTACATGACATATCTTGTTGCTTTTTTTTCCCATTCCCCTCCCTTCACCCCCTCCTCCTTCCCTATTTACAAAAGACTTGTTTCCATTTTTTCCTTCCATTTCTTATTTCTCTTGTCCCTCTGTTCCTTTCCCCCTCCCTTGTTCCCTTTCCCATTTGGACATTTTCTTCCCTTTCCCAATATAATACATTTTAGTCTTTATTTACACTTCAGTTTCTCATACCAGAGAGACTATGTGGTATTTAAACATGTGTGTCCCATTTATGTCACTTAAGAGTATGGTCTCAAGGTGCATCTATTTACCTAGGAATATCTCAGGCTTATCATTCTTTAGGGCAGAGTAGTACTCCATTGAATAAAAAAACCAAATTTTCTTTATCCATTCTGCTGTTGATGGGCATTTGGGCTGTTTCCAAGATTTAGCTATTACAAACTGTGCTGCTATAAACATGGGTGTGCATATACCATTCAGCACAATACTTCCAAGTACTCTAGAAAATTAAGAGAACAGAAAAGATTAATAGTTGCTAAAAATTAATCAGAGCCTACATAAGGTCTACTAATACATGAATGGTGGTATATTTTTGACTGAAAAGAAATATCTGGGAATTTCTAATGCCCATAAGGTCTATTCTGTCAAAGTGTTTAGAAAAATCACATTCTTACTAAATACTATAAAATTTCCTACTAATTACTTGGGACAGAATCATTCTATAATTCCTGTTGACAAACTGGAGAGAGTTAAGCAAAGTGTGCAGCTCTGAGAAGAAGTGCATACTACCGTATTACCACAGATATTTTCAGACATCTGTAGTATTCAATTTTTATATGGGAAGGTAACTAGGAAAAAAGTCTAGAAAAGCTTTAGAGGGGCAAGGTATGAAAGAAAGGTTGATAAATGCTGGTTTAAATTACTCAGCAATCCTTGTTGGCAAGGAGGTAGGACTCATGAAGCATATGTTAACCTAACAGTGATTGAAAACAGTAAGAATTTTATTGATAGACAGGGCATGATAATCAGTGACGATTTCTACCATAACAACCCACAGAAATGGTGCATCCTTTAGGAAGGCATGGCTTACTTCCCCTGCCGAAATTAAGTACATCCATGATGCTCTCTCATACCACCTATTTTTTTTTTTTGTGGTGCCAGGGATGGAACTCAGGCCCTTGTGCTTGCAAGGCAAGCACTCTAATCACTGAGCTAAATCCCCAGCCCCTCATACCACCTATTTTAGACTAGTGTCACACCTTACTTTATGCTGCTCCGTGCAACAGCTTGGAATCTACAGCTGTACCTCATCCCCATGGCAACTGACATAGTTACTTCTAATAAGGCAGGGTACCTCATTCATTATTTTAGCTCTCCTAAAAATCCTTGAACTAAGAGGCACTCAGAAGTTTATGGTATTGAATCAATACACCACACACACACACACACACACACACACACAAACACACACACACAGAGTACATACAACATATGGATTAAACGTTTGTATTCCCTCCAAATTCCTATGTAGAAGCACTAACCTCTGGAACGGCAGGGTTTAGAGAAGGGGACTCTGGAAGTTAATTAGGATTCGATGAGGGTGGCAGTCCTCATGGTAGAACTAGGGTCTTCGAGGGATCTCAATCTCTCCCTACCCGCCCCCCATTCTGTTCCTTTTCACCGTGAAGAAGCTCTGCGTGTGAGGACACGGTAAACACAAAAGAAAGGGAGCTTTCACTAAGAACCTGATTGCCTGGAACCTTGGTCTGCGATTTTCCAGCCTCCAGAACTGCAAAAAATAAATTTCTCTTATTCAAACCACCCATCTGTGCTATCTGGTTATAGGAGCCCAGGCTGACTGACATACACATACATATATACTCACAAAACTTTACATAGCTACACTTACTTATAAATATATTTAATAATTTATTTTATAAAGCACTTGTTTAAAATAGGTAGGTAGTTGAAAACATCACAGCTCAGAGGAGCCAGGTGACAAAAGTGATGAATGGCAAGACTAGGATTCAAATTCACACAAATTTCCTTGTTTTCTAGACTACTGCCATTGAATTACTGATACTGGATATGAAAGTAGAAAATATCTGAGCTACATATTATGAGCTATAAATTAGGTGACATCATTAAGGGGTGAAGTAATTTATCAACAGCATCTTTATATTGATCATAAGACTCTGCCACACACAAAAATATAAGCCAGCAACATATCAAAATGTGTAATGACTGAATTTTAAATTTTTAAAAAGCCCTTCTTCTAACTTCTCTTAGACCCATATCAATGTAAGCTATCTCAGGTGGCTGTATTAGATCAAAGATTCAGAAATCAAGTAGTCATGAATTATAAGTACAGCATCACCCTTGTAGTTGTGTGACCACAGAAGCATCATGTAACTTTTAGAGGACACATGAAGCGTAATCACATCACAACTTGCTTTCATCTCCTTCTGCTCCAGCAAGTCTGCCTGTGACACAACAGGGAACACCCAGACCCAGGCTTGCTCTCATTCTTTCTGAATATTCCCCTCCTCCCTACTTGACGCTTATCATTAACTTCTCCACAGCTGGAGAGCCTAGGAAGGGAGGAGGATGAAGGATGGGCTAATGCTGTCCTGGTGGCCTCTAAGCATGTAAGTGACTGAAAGCCCTCATGGGAGACCTGCCCGCATTCACCAAGAGCCTGATACTTGCACTCGCCTTCACTGGGGCCTCTGGCTGTGTTGCTTCTGGGCTCAACAGTCCATCTGCAACCCACTTTGTCCCTCTAAGGAGAAATTAGTGAGAACCTGAAGCAAAATCCACTCCCCACCCCCTCACCCCCACCACACCATGACATAAACTCTGTCAGAATGCTAAAAATTCAATGAAGGCTTGGTTATGCCTGCTTACTCTTTGGAAATCTCAGTAAGTAGGAATAGACAATGGTATAAGAGAAAGGTACTGGAGGGGTTGGGGATGAGCTCAGTGGTAAGGCTCTTGCCTAGCAAGCACAAGGACCTGAGTTTGATCCCAGCACCCAAAAAAAGAAAAGAAAAGGATAATAGATTTCTGAGTGTTTGAATTTATTAGATCTAGTTCAAATCAAGACAAAACTTTTTTTAACAAGGCATTTTTAGTAATTTATCCTGTAGCCCCATATACCTTTGCATTCAAAAATCAGCACCCGAATATTAGACACTCATGAGTACACTTCTAATTATTTCTCTGATATAGGTAACCATAAGGGTAAATAAGTACAAAGAGATGTAATAGATATTATATAAAAGGAAGGTTATATTCAAAACAGAGGAAAACTAGAAAGGAGAAAGGGGGAAAAGAAAGAAAGGAAAAAGGAAAGAAAGAGGAAAGGGAAAATATAAATAAACCTGCTGTAAATAGGGAAGGGAGGAGCAGAAGGGAGGGGTGGGGAAGAGGGGGGAAACCAAGATACATCATGTACAGGTACAAAATAACCATGATGACTGTGACCATTATGTATACAATGCACCAATACATGCTCTTGGTAAAAAAAAATAAAAAAATAAAAATAAATTTAAAAAAAGAGCCTATGCCTAGACTTTCAGACTCTGGAACTGTTCTCTTTTTTATCAAGTAACTTTGCCTCAGGTACATCATTATTGTAATGAAACACAGACCACTGTAATGATTAAAAGTAATATTTGTGTCTTGTGAATTTTTAGAAATTAACTATTTAGCAAAGGATAATTAATATTCTAGTATTATTTTGTTTATCTTATACTTAATTCAAATTTTACATGATTTTTACATATTTTTAAGAATGTAGAGTATTTTTAAATAAACTTGCTGCTGTTATAATGACCTACATCTTCCCTAAGCTCCTACACTTCAGATTATATGTTTCACAAAGATATTCATAAAAATAGTGTCAATTTTTGATTAATGATGAAAAGTTATACAACAAACATGGTGATAAAAACTAAAAAAGTTAAACTCAGTAAACACACAACACAGTTAAATTACATGAAATTTGTATTTATATGCGTGACACATGTTCCATTCCTCAAACTTAAATGTTTTTCCTTATTTGCATGGGAGAGTTATCAAAAGAAATCAACAGATCTAGCAAAAATATATACATATTACACAGAAAATGGCAAACATTTTTAATGTTAGAAGTGTAAAATGAAGTTATTTTTTTAACTTAGTTCAAGTAGTAGTAGTTCAATTGTATTGGAATGAGCTCAAGAAGTTATAAGTTAAGGATCTGAAGTCAAAATGCTTCACTCAATTGTAGAACTGTTTATTTTACAAGTCTGCATGGAAACTGTCAGTACTGTATTTTGGGACTAATAAAATAAAGGAAATAGATATACAATGCTCAGTTAACAGCACATATTCGAGTTTCTCATTTACAGGTTTTACTTGGCTTTGTCATGCAAATTCAATATTCAGTGTGTCCCCTAATGTTTTTAATTGTTTCCTTTCAGAAATTATTGTTTAAAGAAAATATAACTTTTCTTCCAAGCCCCAAATAGATGTCACAAATCCACTCCAAGCTACCTACAGTGTGCTGTAGAAATATTACCACATTCTCTATGGCATAATACAGAAAAAAAATGTGTGTCCATCACACATTGAATTATTGAACAAATATCTTTAAAATAGGAATACTGTTTATTAATTAATATAGACTTTTAACGTCAAGGAAATTTCCAATGATCATTGGTTTTAGATAAAGTTCCTTATATTTTTAAATTTTATTACGAAATTTTTCAAATGTACAGGAAAGTGGAAAGACTGGTAAAATAAACACACATATGTTCACCACCTACATTTGACATTTGATAACCGTTTACCAGATATTTTTATTACATGTGTGTATATATAATGAACTGTTCAAAACAAATTATGTGCTATTTTGAAACCAAATATTTCTGGGTGAGCTGGGATAGGTGAAATCAATGCTTAGAGTAACAATTGAAGAGTGTTTTTTTTTTTCGCTTTTGACATACATCATCATTTTCTGTTCCTCTTTTAAATTACTTGATTTTATCAATTCAAATATCTTTACATTTATTTTACTCTACTTTTACACATTTCAAGAGACAAGAAAGTACAATAAACTTAGAATGAGTTTCCAGCAGTGATTGAAAACTATGATGAATGTTTAAATTTTAAAAATATATGACAGTAAAAGATACGCTGCCATGAATCCCCCTCAAAATATTCTCCCTCATGTTGAACACACTTACCAA